>CAJNIZ010010890.1:0-45876 GCA_905231905.1 Symbiodinium pilosum | reverse complement strand
CCCCCCCCCCCCGCCCAAACAGCAAAACATAACACACGCCCTCGCCCGAACAGCAAAAAAGACCAGACAACAAAAACATGAACACCCTTACCGGGTTGCAGTAAGTTCGCTTTGCAGTTTGAGTCTCCTGTTGGTTTAGGATTTCGTGCGTGCTGCATTTGGGAGCTTAAAGCCCTAGTGCGGGCAGGGCAGTCGCCTCAATTTCAAACCTGTGGTCTTGCATGGTAGCATCATGTGCTCCCCTAAAGCATGAGGCAGCATCAAGATTCGTGTCCTAGATAGCCGCAAGCAGGGACAGCAAGCTTCAGAACCTCAGGTAGAAGAAGGCCCGAGATATCAACAGGTATTTCCTGTGGTCTCGTACAAATGCCAGAACAACAGTAGTGTTCCGCAATACGGTAAAATGGCTGCCTAGTGAGAAACATCTATGTCAGGCGGAAAGCCAACGCTTGCGCACGGACTGGGAGCCGTACTTTCGCGAAGTAGTTGCACCTGGGCCTGCAGCTGGAGGGCTGTTGCTACGCAATTTGTAAAAACCTCACCCGACCTTACTCCAAATGGTGGTTCAGATGCAAAACCGTGCCAAACTCTGGGGCTGATATGGCCAGGTCTTGGGGGTCTTTGGGTTAGATTTTTTAGGGTCTAAAGTTTAAAAGCGCATACCTACGAGGGATCGGGAGGGTGCAGAGGTAGCGTTTAAACGCTAGAGTTAACGGTCCAGGGTCGATTTTCAGGATGTGCTCGCGAGCTGACCGGCTTCATCTTCTGCAGGTTCCGTTCATTGTACTTAATCGAGGTGGAGGAATTTCCGCACAAACCCTGACATGAATTATTCGTGGACGCCAGACCGCAGTTGTAAATGCGAGAGTATGGGTCCGCACTATGAGCATCAGGCGATAAGGATTTGATGATGATGGTGATACAATAAGCTCCAGTCCATTAAGCTCCATTATCACGGTCTTCAATGTTAATTGCGGGAAGCTGATAGGTTTGTGCGCACTCCACGTTCTGGCACTCAAAGCATTGCGACGATCCAATGACTGCAACTCTTGTCATAGGGGCCTGACAAAAAGCTTTTTCCGAAACATGAGTTCCCAACCTAAGATTCAGCAGGTGCGCTACGTAGATGATGTGCTGCGCGCTGATGACGACTCTGCATATTTGGCATTCATTGTCGACTGGAAGCTTGCCTGCAGCAAGTTGCCTATATATACTCTTCTATATTATAGTAATCTCGATTTTCTTTTCCATTATCCCTGTTATAACTCCTATAAACTGTTCCTGTTTGGGAGCAGAGAGTAGGCTGATTTTGAGCATTACTGTACTAATCAGCATGTATTGCACGCAAGGTGGAAAGGTGCCCTCCTTGTTGTAGTCGCAGGCTGTCAGGGATCTGTAGAGGTACGAAGCTACATACAACGGTTTCACTTCCGCGGGGCCTAGTTTTGCAGCTTCAGTGGAGCACAGTGTAGCTCTCATCGTTTTTAAGCGGAAGCTGCACTGCCTCGCGCAAGGTATGAAGATCTGCCAGAGTACACGGTGTTCCTTGGCCTTTGCTGGATATGGAGACGTTAAGGTTTGATGCGGGTAAAGTCATTTTTTATTCAAGGCCTGCAGGAGGTACGCGCTTTAGCACCAGCTTGGGTAGACTACATGCGCCCTTTCTCACTGCGCACAGGTTGCTAAGATACCTTTAAATGTTGAACGGCGCTCGCGACTCCATACTTCCATTAAGAGTCGTGCTGAGGTTTCTTCACGCCGACGCTCCGGAGACGCTAGTCAAAAGCAAGCGGGGCTAAAGTAGGAAGCTTACAAGGAACCCCAAAGAAAACTTGCACAGACTGTTGCCTGTTAAAAAACAGGCTATATAGGGTCTCACATTAGTTAGGGGAGAGCTGTCGTTATGGGTGCAAGAGGCCGGCCTGCATTGACCGAAAGATCACGCTCCGGAGAAGTTATCTGGAGAAGTTAGCTCTTTCTGGAGGGTCCATAAACTAGAACGTGGACCAGAACCAGTTCATGTAAAGTGGATGTTCATCTTGCAGTAGGGCGCAGGGTTCAGCTTATGAATATGTCATCAGGGGAAGGGACTGTGGTCTAGTCAGGGGACAATGCTTCCAACAAAACAGGTGGAGAAGATCGCATGCTCGGTTCGCAGCATGAGATAGGGTATTTCGAAGGAGCTAAATGCAGGCTGACAGACTCCCTAAATTCTGGTTCGTCCATCACAGCAAAGAGCAGACGATTTTATGTAGTGGCGCGAAAGCTGCCAGACAAAGCACAAGTATGTGGTTCTTGCATCCACCCTCTTCAAAAAGCCTGGAAGGAAGCAGCGCAGGCTAGCCTAAATACTCAATCCTCCGCAGGCACATTCCATCTTTGGAGTTGCTGACAGACTCTGTGTACGCTTCCATCCGTGGGTTCCTCCCGAATGGCATCGGCACCCTGACCGGAACATCATGTGAGCTATAGTCTAAACTCCTTAAAGGGGGTTATATAGGGGATTATATATGGGACTATTATAGGGGCTACTAAGGGGGATACTAAGAGTTTAGACTATGGCTCATGTGCTTTTCTTGAGGGTTGCTGAGAGTCTGCAAGCTGGCGGTGATGTGGATTATGGCTTGGGATGTGTAGCGCCTGCGGAAGTTTCTGCCTGAGAGCGTAGCTTGAGCGAAACAAAGTCCATATCATGGATATCCAGGAAGTGCCAAGGATTCTACAGCTAGCTGATTGACAGCAACCATTTTCGAGTGAAAGGCTTGATACCCAAAAGCTAAATCACAGCAGACGCCCATCAGTGATGTCCTGTGTGCAGGCTTTGTACACTTCGCGCACAACTATGTCCTGCTCAATTGGGGATGCAGCTTGGCAAGTGATAACTTCAGGAGTGTTCCTGCTTCCTCTTTCCTTGTTCGCTCGTTCGTTTGTTTCTGCGCGCTGCGAACGCAGGCGCGCAGTTCAACACGTATGCAGACATATATACATGGGTAGTAGCTACGGATATTGGGTTTCTGGGTACAGAAGCCGGCTGTTCGCGGGGATATTGTGGTAAGGGCGGCAAGGAACAGCGATGCAGAGTTCGGTCCCGCAGCATTTGAAAGGGTCCCCCCTTGTATGCGTTTACGCTTGAGCCCTTTCTGTCCCCTCATACAATGCAGGGACCTTTCGGACATCCTGTGCACCCTTTGTAACCCGACATGTGTGTATGAGTAGACCGATGAAAAGAAAACCAGAAGTTTGCAAGTGTGTGTACACGTACATGTAGTCCCCCCTAAATATTAAATAGATAGAATATGGTGTATACAAAGCCATATTATAACCCTAAACCCCAAAACCTAAGTAGTAGGTTTCCATTTTCTTTTCCATTATCCCTATACAACCCAACCCCTATATTCAATTCTATCTACTTAAGGGGAACTATATATGCACAGGCATGAAGACTGCGCATCCGCCTCCCTAGGATTCCCACGGCAGCCCCTCAATCTCCAGGATTTGGGATCTAGGGTTTAGGGTTTTAGCCATTTAGGGTTTAGGATTAAGGATCTAGGGTGTAGGGTTCTAGCCATTTAGGGTTTAGGATTTAGTGTCTAGGGTTTAGGGTTTCAGCCATCTAGGGTTTAGGATTCAGGGTCTAGGGTGTAGGGTTTTGACCATTTAGGATTTAGGATCTAGGACTGGGGTTTCAGCCATTTAGGCTTTAGGATTTAGGGTCGGGAGCTTAGGGATTTAGTCAGAAACGCTCCTCCTCAAGATCCCAGCCCTCCCTGGTCGCACCGTCGGCTCCGGTCAATACGATTTACTGTTCTTACCTGGGTGGCTGTAGGAAAGTCACGGTTTCTTATGCTATTTTGCTATATAAACCCAGCTTCCGTCTCAGTGTTCATTGACTTTTCCATGTGATTCCCCACTACATCGGGGTGCTAAATGCCTATATCTCCTTACAAATCCCTATATGACCTCGAAGGTCTTGGAGGAAATCTTGCACTTGCACCACCTTATATACCCTGTCCCCTGACTCCTAAATGGTGCAAGATTTCCTCCATCCAGTTCAGGGTTCCTTTTGGTAATTGAATATGAGTATGATCCCTAGGATGCTCCCTAAAACAATCCTGTGCCCAGTAGCTCGAGAAAATATTGGCTAGAGCTCAGTTCTTGTTCAGGCAGCTCAGGGTGATTACCGTGACAAACCTTGAGGGAGCACCCCAAGCTGTCATTTGAGCAATATGGTAGTTTCCCTACATAAACGGACCCCAATATAGACCCCAAAATACGATCATCCTTTTTTTAGGGAGCCCCATAGTGGTAACCCTAATTTTGGGAAACCCCCCATATTTGTTTTCTTAGTGAACGACGTCCGCAGAAAGCTCCAGGAGCGAGGAGACTGCCTGCGTTTCATGTGCAAATTTCATAGCCTCCAACGGAGCACATGAAATTGTGCCTTCTGTTTGCTTATGGTAGTTGAGAAGGGGAACATCGTCTAAGTTGCATCAACCACCATAAAGGCTGCTCAGATGGAGTCAGCTCGTAACAAGGCTGCAAAGCATTTGCAGGACTAGAAGCCCAATCTGATGTACACAGCAAAACCATAAGAGCTCTAAAGACTGTAGTACTGTCCACGCCAGACCGCAACAGGAAGGCCTCTACCTAAGCCAGGCATGTTGTGCATTCATAGTCTGATGCAAGCTCTGAGGCGAACAAAACAAAGAGTGCGAAGGTCGTCAACTTGAGCCGGACGGCATGCTGCATGTCTAGTTTTGGGGTCATCCCCCTTGCTCCGGATGTAGGATCTGGTTTGGGGACCTTGTCTTTCCAGATGAACGGCCCTCTCTCCAGCTTTGCTTTGATCGGCAACTCAAGACATGTTCATGAGTGGTTGGCGTCGCTGTACATTTCTTCATTGTGTTTTCCTTTGCTTTGTTCTACCTTCTTTCATGATTTCGCGTGGCACTTTCACAGCTGTTGCCATTCCGCTTTAGATGCAACCCAAGATGTGTCTTCGATTTTGACGCCGCCCGCAGCCTTGAATCTGAACCCTAAAGCAGCCTGAAGCATTTTGTAGCCCTGGTGCTGGAGGAGTTCTCCACCCTTTGGAAGCGCGTCTTTGGAGCTTCGATTGCGCCAAGCTTGTCAGCGGGCGATGTGAACTCCTGCCAGAATTCAGGTATGTGCAAAACGAAGGTCTTCCTAGGGAGTATACATGTGAAGTCATCCAAATAGAGCTTATGATGGCGTATGGGCAGACGATAGAAAGATTTGTACTGGGACGCCACAAGTAGGTAAATTAATGGACCATACACCGAGAACAAACAAACATGCCAAAAGGCATTTCTTCAAATACTTGTGGGATTCGAGTACTGCAACTACCATATTTTCCTGCTAGTATTGCGATTAGGTTGTTTTTGTTGCTATTGTTAAGGGTACATGTCTTTGAGATGATGAGCGATTTTTGGGCTTGTTTTGTTTTGGCGGAGGCCTAACTTTTCCTATATCCGAAACCCTCAACCGTAAACTGACCAAACCCTTGGATTATTGTTTGTAATGGGAGCCAAAGGATACCCCCGTCCCTTTCATTGGGGAGGCGCAGTCATCACCATCCCACATGAAGATGTTCTTTGCAGTAAGCTATTGCCGTCTCTGAGGAGCTTACTGTTTGTTTGCCTTGTAAGGTTGCAGTTGACTGTTGCGTGAAATTGCGTCCGTCTTTGGCCATCGACAGCGGGAGGGGCTTGTGAGGGCGCCAGCTTAGCCTGTGTTGTTTGTGTACTCCAGCTTCAGACCCCCCCTTCGTGTCCAGAGCTTGAAAAACACGTCCGCCCTTTGTGAAGGAATGCGTACTGCTGTGTGCAGTTCATGGTCCATCGCAGTCGCATCCACTTGAGGCCGCCCGCTGGCACTTGTCATGAAACTGGGATAAAAGTTTGGTCTTGAGGGTGTATGACTTTCTCTCACTGTACCCAAGAACCCCCTAAACCCCAGACAATACATGCAGGTTTCCATGAACAGGGGCCCCAAACATAGCTGCTGTATAGTACCCTATAAACTACGCTAAAATGCCACTCACTTTTCATGTTCTTTTCCACTTCAGTCTCCATTCTTGGGATTTGTAGGCATAGATTTATACACATATATGTACAAGTTGTGACCAACAGAGAGCTGAGCCAGGTCGCTTCTGGTGTGGATCCCTAAGTCAGGTGGCCTTAAGACATGGAGCCCCCCGAAGCTGAACCTGACATAATATTTTTTTGATATATGTATGTACATATATGCATAGTATGCAAATCTGTACATCCGTGAAATTGCAACGTGCTCAAGTGCATGCTGCCCTTGTGCATTTGTAGCTTCGTCTCGTGTGAGGCCAAAGTCCTTCTACGAACATGGCCTAGCCTACTTTGGGCCACCTGTTGCAAAGGGTTCAGGAACAGTTCGGGGTTTGGCGTTTGGTGTTTCAGGTTTTGGGTCTTGCTTTTGGATCTTGGGGTTTGCGGATTTCTTTGCAGGGTTTGGGTCAAACGTTTTGTTTTCCTCGCTTGGGGCCGGTGCTTAGGTGATGGGGCTTCGTGTTTTGAGTCTGAGCTCAGTGCTCAGTGGGCTTCCCCATGATCCCAATGTAGCCAGATTACGCTAACTAGTCATAACTTAACCTCAAAAAGGAGCAATTGGGGTGTCGTGGGTGGGCTCAGGGGGTTTGGGGGCAACTGAAAGTTTGAACGCACTAAATGTAAGTCTTATTAACGTGGATGCCCTCGACACTCCTTCTTGTTTGGTCTCATCTGATGTTCCGGGCCCGTTGTCCAGCTGAAGGTCAACCGGTAGTAGTTACAAGTGAGGTTATAAGTGTAGGACGCCTGCGCACAGGTTGATTGTAATGGCCTGTGTATTTCGGTTTAGCCGCTTTTGCCGCCCTTCAACATGTGTGAGGAATGAATCTTGTCAGGTGACCTGCAAACGTTCAGGGTGAAGGCTCTGAATCTGCACTTGTGCAGGAAAGTCGTGCTACTAACTCTCCAGGAGCCTTTAAGCAGCAGCATCAGTGACATGATGCTGCCATAGGTGCACAAGCAGATGCCGGCACCAAACACATCACCAGAAAGGAGCCTCAAATCATTGCCGCATGACCGTTTTCTTGGATGCAGTTTAGCTGTTGAGCTCGACTCACGAAAATCGAATTCCAAAGTTGACATGAAAGCCCAAGCAGGTTCCCCAAAGGCCTCTCGGGAACAAAAAACAGGACCGCCATTTACTGGATCGTTGGCCTGCCAAGCCCCATGACATTACTCTTCTGCAAGATCTGACGATTGCAGAGCCCTTTCAACAGCCTGTACCAACCTCCATGCAAGGACTACAGCTGAATCTTACCACCGGCTGTTTCCTGTTGGACGCGCCTGGGATTTCATGGCGTTTGGGGCTGAAGTTTGGATTTCACAAAGCGGGGCAGCTTCCCTGAGTTGTGAACAGGAGGAAATGGCCGACCTACAAGACAGCACTTGGTGTGTCTTTCGGTTTAGTATGGTCGTCCTGCTCCAGATCCAGATCCTTGCAATACATCTACGAAGCTGCTTCGCAGAGACAGACTGCGAGCATGCACGGGGTAAGATTGATGGCCTGGCAAGAGGTATGCACGCACACAGGTTTCTGCCCAGGAGTTTGGACAGAAGTCTACCGATGACCTGTTCATGTTCAGAATGCTCCCTGCTCCTGCATGTGCCAAAGCTTTGCCGTGGGATGAGGTAGGGCAGCTTGAAATTCTTTTGCTGCTGTCGAGGCGTGGTTCGAGGGCTCGACGTGCGACTGATCTGCAGGATAAGCCTGTTCAGGTGTTCTTGGACTGCTTCCTTCGGCGTATATGGGCCTTTGGAAGTTTCGAGTTTTCTCGCTTTCTCGGGTACTCGGGCACGAAGTGGGCTTGGGAATTGGAAGGGGGCTTCTTTCGCAATTTATCTGCTATCTTAGAAGGCTTAGCTAGCTGCAGAGGCCAATTCGGCGATGCAGCGTTGTCCTTACCATTGTTTCTGGCAAGTTTGTTCTTTTGCTCCAAGAGCTGCGTCAGTGCAGTGGTACCTGCACAGTCAGGCAAGGAAATAGCCAGACGAGTTTCAGATTAACCCACCTATCCTGCCTTTCCGACCCGCCCAAAACCTGTCTAGCCAAACGTCCTGAGCCACGCCGCGTCCAGAAGCTGATTTGCAGCCTTCCGCTCCTCTGGGGCAGCCGATGATTCGGACGTATTCTTTTCCTGACAAGCGGAAAGCACCGAAACCGTGTAAGCAGGCTCAGAGTGCAAGTTTTTCGGCAGGAATGCCTTTCAGAACAGCCTCGACTCCAACGAGTGGCTGCGCAGTACGGTACAGGTTCAGAGTCAGGTTAACAAACTAGACATCACCATCTCTCAGCGAGCTTATTTGAACACAAGCTCCAAGACATCCCGCATCTCCCTCAAGCCCTGTCCGCAGCTCATGATTCAAGGTTTGGCCGCACTCCCGGCCAGTGCCCTTGACGCAGCTGATTGTTTTGACTTGTACGTCACTTTGTCCTTACAGTAAGCCCGGGACCTGACACACGGCAGAATCAAAGACAGGGAAGTGGAGATTGGCTATGCAATGGCCTAGAGGCCTAGGCTGGGCCTACAAGACACAGTTTACTCAAAGGTTGAACTGTTGGGGGGTTTGCACTGCGCAAAGACATGCAGGGGCTTCTTTTCAAGGCTCTCCGTCACAAGCTGCCCAGGAGCAGATCAGGCCAAATCGTAATTATAGGGGTTATATTGGGATAATGGAAAATGACATGGAAACTACTATAGCATATCGGGGCCATTTTCGGGATACATTGGGGTTATGTGGCGGGATAATGGATGTTTTGTAGCTGTCTCTCAACTTGGCGACGTACTCTCGCAAGAGCTTGCTTCAACGCGCCAACCCCGAACACCTCAAGCCCCCTGAAACCATAGCAGCTTAAGTGCATGGGAGTGACTGTCAGTCTCTCTGTCTCTCTCTCTCTCTCTCGCCCTCTCGCTTCTCTTGCTCTTGCCTATCTTACCCTATAGGCCTCCAAGTAGCCCAACATGTGCCATGTAATGGTCTCATGGCCTAGTACACGGACCATGTTTAAACTAAAAGCCCGATTAGCTTCGCCTCCTCAGGCTCGCTATGTACATTTGGCACGCCATGTTCGGAGAAGCCTTGAAGTTGCCGAGGCGACAGCAGGCCTGGTTGACTGTAGCTCCCTGTATCATTTAAGTCATGAGGACCAGGGCAAGCTTCTGTAAATCAGGATTTTGGGTTTTCTCGATGTTGTGCGAACTACCCTGAATTTGACCGCCCGAAAACCACCTCTTCCGGATCCTCTTCGGCCAAGCTGCATTGGAAGCTTTTCCTGCGAACCCTGCGGCAAGCACCCAGATCGTATGCGGTCAGAGGGTGCGGAAAGTCGCCAGTAATTAGCCAAGTCGTATTCATAAGCCTCCACTCTTCAAAGATTTCTTGTCCGGAAGGCTTCCATAGTTCCCAAACGCCGGCATCCAGCGTAATCATGCTTGACTAATGTATGCTGGGTGAGGTGCAATTAAAAGGCAAAAGAGCTGCTTGAAGAATTTCTGCGGGCTGGCCACTACCCACCATGGACTTTGAGGAGTTCCCACATACAGAACGCATCCATATCTGGATTCAGTATTCACAGCTAGTCAGCAGCCTGGTGCGCCCAAAACCTGGACAAAATCATGTTTCCAGTGCTCCTCGCACTCCACCCCGAGACACCTGTTGAACATCCCAACTTTGCCAGGACCAGCGCCTTCCTCTCTTCATGAAGATCCAGAATGTGGAGGTGCGAGATGCAGTCTGAAGCACGAGAATATGGACTTTGATATAGGCATCAGGATGATATGGGGATATGATCGTGTTAAAAAAGGGGTTATGCTTCCATAGTGATTTTTATCCGGATGATGATTTGGAAAAGCAGCCTTCATGACCAGGGCCCTTCGAGCCTCATGACTTTCCTGCGTGAATCCTTTTTGCTGCAGATCAATCTACTTAAGCCAATCAGGCTATAGCGGAATGTGTTCAGTACGTAGGGCGCACATAGGCTTCATGATCTACAGGTTGGTTTTCTAGAAATACTGAAAACGCTGCAAATTCCTTGAGATTCAAGATCAAAGGTCATGAGCGGGTGTTCTGAACTGCATAAACATGGGCGGATAGGCGGGCGTACGCAACACTTTATCGCTCAGCGCCAAAAACCTACAACCTAACTGCAGACTGCTCCATCGAATTCTGACCATTGCGGACTGGACCAGCCCGCTGTTGAATGGAAGAGCACTGGCTTCCGGAAGTGCGGCTTGAACTACCTTGCCCTGATTTCTCAAAGCATTGATGTTTTAGCCACACAAAAGGACCCAATCCTGCAATCAGGTGGAAGCGCTGGACGAGGACAACAGTACCTCAGAGGCGAGCTTTTCAGGTTTCCAGCGCAAGAACAGCACGTTGCAGCTAGGAAGATGAAAGGTTTTCGAGAAGGTCTCAAAAACCACGGGACATCTTCGTGTACCTTTCATACTGCAGCACCAGAGCTCTCCATGCAAAAGCACGGGATTCTCAACCATTTTTTGCTCTTGAGCGGCAGCTGAAGACTTGCTCAATACTTTGCTCCCCTTAATTAATTGAGCCACGCAACAGTGCGCATCTCCATGCCTGGCGAAATCCATGTCTTGTAGTCGCCAGGCGAAGCTAATTGGCTATCATTCTACGTAGAATGGGGCTACCAAACAAGACGCCCTATGCCGCCTATGCCAATTTGCTCGCTGCTTGCTCATCGTTAGCTGGGAGTGGAGAAGGGAAGCCCTTTCGTCTATAGTAGTTCTTGAATGATCCGCAATGATAATCCGGATCCCCTCTTTCCATACTAACCACCAATGAGTCTATGAGTCGCTTTGCAATGTCCACGTTGGAAGGAGCCCCTCTTGCAATTGCTTCGCTAGGGGCATCCGCGCGTTATGGTAGCGTTGAACTTTGGACCTGAACGCCCGTGCTCGCACTCTGCTTAGATGTCAGCATCCAGTCTGCAATCACCTGCTAAATCCTTGTAGAATCTAGATCTGGGGGTATAGGAATCAGGGTGTGAAGCACCAGCCCGCCAGCCCTGGAAGCCCAGCGCACCCTTGTTGGACCTGAAAACAAGCCCTGTGAGGCAGAGATAGAACAGCTGGCTCACGCCAGTTGGGGCCTCAGACCTTTGATGATTGCTTTGGTGGTGGATAGAACGCTTTGGCGGCAGCATATGCATGTCTGCAAAAATTCAGACGTCAGCTGTTGGCCACGAATCGTAGGATCCTCGAGAGCGCTCGGATCTTCAGACTGGACACATTCAATCCGCCTAATCAACCTCCATCGCGCTTTCCCATCGGTACCAGGGTCCATGACACGCATATCAGACAAAGCTGGAAAAGCAGGTGAACAGCTACTCCACCATTCCAAGCTCTTGGATCGGACAACAGTCCAACATCTCCATAAGCCCTGAGTGTAATCCAGACCTATAGTCCCCTTTCGTAGATAGAATTTGAAATTTGGCTTTGGGTATAATAAGATCCCCATATACGCCATATTCTATCTACTTGAGGGGGACTAGAACCGTCCCGGACACACTGCGCAGTTGTTGTTTCAGGGACGCCTGATGACAGGCCAGTGCAACATGGAATACAAGAGTACCCCTGTGCATCCGCGCAAAGGCCGCAATTTGGAACAACCTCATAGACCTCCACAACACTTGCCTGTGAGTAGTAATAACCATAGTAGCAATGATAAATATGTAGAGATGAGAATACTGTCAGGGGTGATAGCAGAAAATGCTAAGGCAACTGTAGACGTACACGTTAAAGCAATGAGTCTGGTCCTCTGCCGCCGAGGCCACCTTATTGAGGCGGGCCGCAATTCGATTTCTGCCCGCCTGGGTGCTCTCTTCGACGAGTGAAGCCTGGGGATACTGTGAGCCACCCCAGTAAAACCCTTTTCACCGTCCTAAGCGCCAATTACACCGGACCCTTCAAGTTTGATCGTAGGACCCGCGCAGATGCCTCCAAAGACGGGGACGCGCGCGCAGCTACACGAGCTACGCAGATAGTTCGTGGGTTGTCGCTTCTGTTATATGGTCATGTCGTGCAGCATCAATCCCAAGTGCTGAAAGAATCAGAGGACTGCTTCGGCTTGGGCAGGATCAGTGCTGAAGAAAATTTGAGCAGTGGGAGAAGTATAGTAATTGTTGTAGTTCTATCAGGAAGTACTTTGGTTGTTAGTGGAGATGTCCCAAAAGTCTAATCCGAAGAGCAGAGTTCTACAGCGCAGGCCTGAGCATTGCATCCTTTTCAGGTTAGTACAAATTTAGAGCGGGGGTTTGCAATGAAGCTTTGCCATGGGCGATCTTGTGAGGAGGCTTCGTGCAGTTCTTGGTTGAGTGCTCCTCGCATGCATGTGGCGCCCCAATCACGTGTGGAACTCCCAGAGAAGCACCACAGCTGTGGAAACAGCTTCGTGAATCTACGGATCCGAAGACTTGTGAACTATGGTGGTTTTGCACAATCTGAATTCCTTCATGAGTCAATTCGGCACCGTAAAAATCTGGCCCCATCGCATCCTCTACAAGTATCTAGGAGCGTTGAGCGAGAAGTGAAAATGCACACGTATTGACCGTCTTCACTCAGGTAGCCAGTTTCAACTTGCCATGCATCTTTGGAAATACGTATTTGCAAGCCCACTGGAGGTTTTTGGTGCAGCTGATGGGGAACTGCCAGAGTACCAAGCTTCGCAGCGCTCGGATCGGAGCAAAGAACAGAGACTAGCTTAGGGCACTGCAGACCTGACAGTCTCCGATTGGCAATTGCGCAGCTCTAGCCACCAAGATGTCTCAGCCTTTAGATAGACCTTGTCTTCAGGATGCACCCTTCAGACAAGCTCGGATTGGCCGAGCTAGCTGGACTTGGACTTATGCTACTGCTTCTTTTGAACGCGTCTTCATCACCCCTAGAGATTTCAGAGCTCAGGCTATGCATCGCTCGACCCAGACCCTGAACAAATCATTGATGAGACTCTTGTCCGTCCCTTGTTTAAGCCTACCTAAACCCCGAACCGTGAACAGTCACCGATCACCCCTTGCGTTCGTACGCCATGGCATCTGCTTCCAGATGGCTCGTCGGGGCAGGGGGCTTGAACTACTGATTCGGGTCCATGGGGCTGGGTGTGGTGCTGACTAGGGCTGAGCGGGCAGGATAATCATGCTAATAGGAGCCGCGATGGTAATGATAAGATGTACTCCTCCTGCAAGGATCAGCGTTTCACGGCCAGGGAGCTACTTTGAAGTCTATGTCCTAAAGCTGAGATAAGGCCTGCTCAGCCTTGAGCTGTGCATCTTTTGGTCCAGAATCATCGGCATTGATCAGTATTATAAGGTCAGATAATGTCAAGATTAAGGGGAAAATGGGAGAGAGACATTTAAGCCTTGGGGGTGAGGCACCAGTGCCGCAGATGGGCCGTTGGTCAGTTTGTGTTTGCTACGGATGTCTCGAAGGGGCATTATAGGGCTTGGCCATGTATGGGGGTGTGCACATAAGAGACACAGACAGATAGAAAAAACACATACATGATGACCTGTCTGCGTGCTATTGCGTGTATTTGTGCGCGTATTCATCTACGAAAAATTATTCCGAGGAGGGCTGCGTGTGCAAGGGACTCATATCCATGGCAATGAAGACTTCTGACAGCATCACTCTGCCTCCCTTGAAACTTGAAACGCGCACCTGCTTTCCTGCTGTCCTCCCCCAAGCAGGCATGAAATTGCTGAATCATGAGCGAAGACAGTTTCCTAAGCCACGCAAAGACAGTTGCCCCACAAAATCTGATTGGTTGTCCCTGGGTTTGTCCTTCGTAGATCCTCTGTGCCAAACTGTACAAAAATACCTTCCCAAATCTACCCATTGGCCGGTTTCTCCAAAGAGCCCCTACATAATCCATGAGGACCTCATGATGTCCTTACGTCCCTACCCCGAGGCCTCCAGATAGCCCAGTGTAGGCAGCATGTACAGAATATATTTATATATAGGGTCTAATGTAGAGCACACGGTTTAGGGTTTAGGGTAGCCCTCCGTATAGGTTCAGCCGGACCAACTAGACCACCAAGCCCATAGGGGCTTCTATCCATTCCAAGGTCCCTTCAACCCAAAAAGGACATGGAAGCAAATCCTAAAGTTCCCTTAAACAACCCTAAATCCTGAAATCCTTGGGATCACATGGGGCGACCTTATAACTAACCAGCTTCAAGTCCATTCTTCCATTAGATTGTCCATTTGATCTCCCCTGATTCTCAATAATGTCTTGGGCCCATAAACCTTAAACCCCAATACATATGCGCGATATGAACCCGATATATGCCTGTGCTCTACAAGCCCTACCCAGACTCTCCTATGTAGTTCCTTTTTGTGTAGTATAGAGTATTCTAATCCCTTACCAAAAGCCCAGAACATACCCACAAAGGAACTCCATAGGAGCCCTTGACTAAACCCTCAACCCTAAACCCTAGACCCCTAAACCCCTAAACCCCTAAACCCTAAACCCCTAAACCCCTAGACCCCTAAACCCCTTCCCGAGGTCCTATACCTCGGTTGCTTTGCCTCTGCGCGGAGTCTTGCGGTGGTCGGCTATGTGCCCGACTACCGTTCCTTTCTTGGAATTCAGGGCTTATAGGGCATGTAGAGGGTTTATGTAGGGAATCTACAGGGATTATAGGTTCTATAGGGCATGTATAGGGTTTATGTAGGGAATCTACAAGAATAATAGGTTCTCAGGGTATTCTTTCAATTCAGGGCATTATGGGCTTATAGTAGGGCATGTGCAGGGTTTATAGTCGGATATGCCGGGGACTTCAAGTTCTCAGCGAGGTAAGTGATTTCCTGAAATCCTGGGCAATACATATACATTTCAAAATTTGAACGCAGGCAACCATCCCCAAATGTTATAGTTGTAGTACTATTCTACCCATAGCAAGGGTCCCATGTATCAGTGCTCTAGAAACGTGGGGCCAGTATTCAGGCTACAGTAAGCGCATCTTGCGAAAGCTGAAGATGCGCGAAAGTCTATCTAGGCTCGACTTTGCTTCTCTTGAAAGGAGTGTTTAGGGTTTGTGGCTTAAGGATTATCATGGGGATTCCTGAAGGCACCGAGAAGTTGGAGGGTCGTTTAGTAGCCTCGACGTCAAGATTTGCAGGTTCAAACAGCACTGCAAGTCTGTGTGATTTGCACCGCATGTTTTTATGGAACTATACAAAAGAATTCCTTGCACAAATGCTTCACTTGTTGTTGTAGTGAGACCTGGAATGCCTTACATTATTCTTGATCAAAGGCAGCACGATTCGACATTCAGGTACTGAGAGCAGTTATTACCCAGAGCAGGGGTGCCGCCTATCTCAACCAAAGTCCTGTGTACCTTGACTCAGGGTCTGTCCAGGGTTTAGGGCTTTTGAACTTCAAAACACGACCCCTTCAGAACTATCGCCAGATGCCCTCAGGTTTCGGCGATATAGACTGGAGCAAGGACCACTGGCGGGGGGGGGGGGTGGTTTACACCGCTCGAGTTGCAACGTCTCAGGTGGAGCACAATTGCTGTCCTAAGCTTCCCTGTCCATGTGCAGAAGGAAGAAGTATGGCTTCTTGGTGTATACATGGGTATAGGGAATATGTATATATATATATGTATATACATAGATATAGTAGTATGGAAAATGGAAACAACTAGGCCATTCAGGGTTTAGGGCTCAGGAATTGTCCCTAACCCCAAAAACCCTAAACTCGTGCCTGCCGAGCGCGATGCGCGTTCCTAAACCCTCAACCCTTAACCCTCAACCCTACAATCTGATCCATTCCCAAAGGGCTAGCTGGAAACTCGAGGCTCTGGCCGGTTTCGGTTTGCCCAAATAGGGATATAGTAATAGTCATAGTTAAAGGTGTACCTTTAAAGGGGATGTAGGGGTTATATAGCTGTACATGTTTAGGGATTAGGGTTTAGGGATTTAGTTTAGGGTTTACCAAAACTAGGGGTACCTTTTGGGGGTCCCCAAAAAAGGACTATGTTGTTTGCGGGTCTACATTGGGGTCTCACAGTTTACCCAAACTACCAGATGTGATTTCAAGTTCAAAAACTAACGAAGTTGGGCCCAACACATTCAGGCGGGTTGGTGGGCAGAGCGGAGTTTTCTGGTATCAGAGTGTTGGGCCAGGGCTCTTCATAAAGGCGATTGTAAGACTGAAGTTTGTTTAAGTTCAAGGACTCCACGCACATGATAGAGCGCAAGCTGGATGATACTCACAGTAGGTTCTGGGGCCGGAATTTAGCGAAACTCCCTAGAAAGCCTCTTATTGCAGCCAGCATATATTTGTAGCACTCAACCTTGGTGGGGCATAGCATGTCTCCCTTATGTGGTGGAAGGGTCGATGTCCCTACCAAAGTACGTTAGCAATCTCGTCGTCTCCAGCCCGAGTGAAGCGTGTATCTTTTCTGTTTTCGAGAGCAAGTCTGCAAACATCTGCCAAGCTTCATCCATGTCAAAGGCTGCTGAAATTGACATGCCCAAAAAGCCTGCACAAGTCCGTATTGTATATGAGGCGCGGACTGTATCCAGAGGATCCCAGTGGCTCAAAAAGCTGATTGTCCTCCACTATCTAAAAACCTCGGCAGGTTGTGGCAAGAACATCGCACATTGTCCTCTTCTCGCTGAAGCCCACCGAGCAAGGAACGGTCTGGGGGCAATTCCAGGGCTCTGTAGGGTTCACGTCATTTTGTTTCAGCCCGTTCAGCAGACCGCGAGGGTTCCCTGGTTCAAGGTGGGGCGATCAGGGCTTCAGAAGAGGAATGCTGACAGGGCTTGTTGAAAGGAGAAAGAACTAGGATCCAACAGGAAACCTGCCATAAGGTTCCACTTCAAGATTCTATCTGTCCAGAAGTTTAAGGCTTTTCCTTTTAGCCCATGCGGTTGCGGGATAGAGTAATCTCACCAACATGTCCGTCCCCTGCACTCCGATGTTCCACGGGCCAATATCCTGTTTGGATTCCATGTATGCAAATTATGGGCAGGGGTAATTCGAGGGCAGGATTGCCGTGAGATTTGTGCATTAAGTAAAGAGTGTGATGCGAGATGCAATTCCCTTTTTCAAGGTTCACGGCATAGATCTTGGCGGCCAAAATCTGCAGTTTTCTCGGAGCGAGCTGCCACAGCCGGCAGCTGGCAGCCTCACCTAAAGCTGTTTGTGCCGTGACAGTGTGACGCAAATCCATGGAACAGAATAACCCCAACGGTCAGCACACTTCCTACGGGTAGTCATGGGGTCCCTCAGGATCCCTCAGGGCACCCAGTGTTGAGCAGGCTGAGGTGCTTGGAGGTTCGTAGGTCAGCCAAGTTGGTGTTATTTTCAGATGTACAAGTATGCTACGTGCCCCCAATAAGATATGGAGTTGTCTTTGTCCATCGGGTTTTCTATTCCCTCAACCGTTACCCTAACCCCTAAAACCTCCCTACGCAGGCCTGGAGGGCACCCAGGTCATTCGGAACCTGCTGCATCCGTATCTGGACGGACTGAGCTTTTTGAAAGGCTTGAGGCAGTGGACGCGAGGTAAACCCTGATGCGGGTATTAATGCTAAATGCGAATATATAACGGGAGTCAGGGGTTTGTGACGGAAGATTATGTGTATTTGTTAATAGTTGTTTATTTCTTTTTTTGGGGTTCTCACAGTGGTGTGCAAGCCTCGGACATTATGTGTATTTGCGGGGTGTTCTTTTGTGCGCGCGGCGCACATCCCACCTTGTGCAAGACAACCACGGGCTTCTCCCAAAGAATAGTGTTTTTAGGATGTGGAGGCAGCGGGCGGGTGACCAGGCGAACATTGCGCTTCGGGTTGTACGGGGTGAGGCTGCAAGCCACGCAATCCAACAGCTCATTCTACTGGCAAGGGGCAGGCTTCGAGGAATCACGGAGTATGTAGTTGATGGTCATGCCAAGGTTCCTAGCATAAGTCTTGGAGTTTCAGGGTTTGTTTTGCGTACTAACTTGCCAAGAAATCTTGAATCTCGAGCAAAGCTTGCTGCGCTGCCTGTGAAGGCACGTGATCAGAGATACGTCATTGCCCCCCTCGCCACTGTCTAGAAGCATTACAAGTCAGAATGGCAATGACAGCTTTCTCTCACCTGAATTCTTACAATCATCCGTAGCGTGACCTTGTGAACAGGGGTCTTTGTGTGTAAAGGACCCCAAAAATGTGCTTGACGCACGTACGTAGTTGTTTTCTGAAACCAGCGGCCCCTTTGGGAGGTGAGCTTAAAGAAGGAGTTTGCACTTGAACGTGTGTGTAAGAGCATCCAGGTTTTGAGAAAAACAGTACTCGATTAGGAGCCTTTAACTTTAAGACCCTTTTAGATGCCGCTTTGATCTCTGCGTGTGATCTCAGGCAGTCACCATTGCAGCTTTGCTGCAAAAATTGCATTCAGGCTACAGGACCTTTTAAGAGACGAAGGCCAGAGATTTTGTACGTCACCGTGTCTTGAAGAGAACTGAGGGAAGGCACTACACGTTGTCTGAGGGAATGTGATGCGTTGTCGACTGTAGCAAAGCATTTGCCCAATAGTCGATGTTCTATGCTATGCCGAGCTGCGGGAGTTGTAGAGTTGCACTTGCATCACGCAGCATTTCCAACAAGGCCCCCTGATTGCGACACTCGGGAATGCATGCACCTGTGAATGTCTCTCCAGTAGTAGGCCCAGTAACAGGAGCAGCCTCTGTTCGTATGCGGAAGCTGAGCTGCTAATGATCCAGGTCTCGGCATCCATGCTGCCCTTGCACGGAGCAGAGAAAATACTTACTGGCCTTGAAAGCATGTTGTAGGTGTGTCGTGGCCGAATCATGGGGGTTTTTGCAATCTGCAAGCTACATGAAAATGCCCGGCAAACGCAGATCCTGCAGCGTAAAAGCTCCAGGCCAGGAACCCATGAAGCAAAAGCCGAATCCTTGACCCTGCACCTGGAAGCCGACGCGTCGCTCACGCCCGAAAACTTGCTCATTCCTTGGAACATCACAATAAAAAACCTTGTGCAGCACGAACAGAAGCTCTGAGAGACATCTTGGGTTGCAGCTTCTAGCTCATGTTTGGTGGAGCGAGGTTCCACCTGTAATTTATAATGCCACCAGCCACAGCCCAGACAGAGATCGACCTTGCCACCCCAGAATCCGTAGCTTGCCAACCACAGGGGGAGTAGTTGTATAGTAGCGGTAAGCAAGAGACAGCTAGTATTCTATTGTTGCAATGCGTATCGTTGTCTGTGTCCTCTGTATGGCAAATCTGCGTCTGCTTTGGGTGGAAGGGACATCCCAATATAAACCCAACATGCTATAGTAGTTTCCATGTCATTTTCCAAGTTGTCTTTTTCCATTTGATGCTTCATTATACAAGTGGTAGTTTCATTTATTTTTCCATTTTCTTTTCCGCTTGATTCTCCCTTACAATAGTGTCCATTTCATTTTCCATTTGATTCCCCATTATAGTAGTTTCCATTTTCTGTTCCATTTGATTCTCCCTTACTGGGGTAATATCCTTATAAAACTCCATAAAGTGATAACCCCTACAACCTATAAAACATGAAGCCTATGTATATCCCTATAGTAGCTTCCATTTCTGGATCTCAGAAAAGCTTAGGTCTCAGGCGCTTGAGCGCCACGGGCCCGCAGCGCCCAAAATCATTGCCGCCCGGCCAGGGGTACGTTTGGTGGGCCCCCATTATAAGCACAATAGAAATAGTAAATAGCATTTGGGGGTCTATGCATAATAAGGACTACAGTATTTGGGAGGTCTATGTTGGGGGCTGCGAAGCGTCTGTTTGAAGACATCGTTGCGCAGTGAAACAAATTGCCGACAGGAGCAATGCAGTGCGCTGCAGGGATCTGTTTCCCCATGCAAAGGTTTTGGTTGTTGCCAGGAGTGAAGGGCCAAGATATGTTTCGATTAGAGGTTACGATTCAGGGTTGACATCAGGGTTGCAGATTTGAGCCAGTTGTTAAGTTAGAGATCTCGTCCTTTCTCTGAGGGGCTCGCATTAACGGCTTCCGAAAGCATCCGATATTGCAAAAAAAATCATATTCGCCGCGATTGGTTTTAAACACGATATTTGCTCTGTTTTTGCATGGTTGTGCATGTTATGCTGTTGGTTTTAGTTCTGGAAGAAGTTTGTTACGATTGGCTGTTGAATTGATTTGTTTTTGCTATTAGCTTTTGCTTGGTGGAAGGTTCCTGCTGCTGCTATTGGTTTTTATTGTCTGCAGGCCCTTTCCTGTGAAGGAATTTCAGAAAATGATTTGGAAGCCACCAAAGTAGCTCATAGGCACAAGGCTGGAAATATGAGTCCGCTGACTGTGTGTGCAGCATGAAGGAAAACATAGCGATTTGCCTAGTAGGAACTTGTGATGTCATAAGTCGTTCTAAATGGTACTGCCTTGTCATCAGTGGTCATAGGACGTCATAACACCGTAACTCGCGATTGGCTTTTTTATGAAAGAAGCTTTCACGCGCGATTGGTTTTGGGATGAGACCAAGCTCTGCCTGCTATTGCTTTTTCCCCGTTGGCGGCTTGCGATTGGTTTTGAAGTCTGAAATATTTTTTTCCAGCGCCATTCCGCCACAATTGCTCGATTGTTTCTTTCCAATGTCGGATGCTTTGGGTTCAAGAGAGCCACCGTCTTGGCCGGCACATTTGTCATTCATGTTAAGCCCAACCCACAGCCGGTTTGCCTGGGGGTCCTTATTCCTATGACCCGATGGGTTCACATATTACCCAATCTCGATGTACGGACGCATTCCCTCATCCTGGAGCTTTTCAGATGTTTGTCTTTTGGTCTTTAAGTCTCGGTATGGCAGGAGGTCATGCTTGCGGCTCCTCGAGCATAGGTCTCCCATCATGCGCCAGTGAGGCAGGGCCGCATGTAGAGAATTTATGAGAATTTGCTCTCTGGGGAGAGTGGGGGACCAGTGGAAGAAAGTAATATATCATTCCTATGTAATCCTAGGTTTCATTAAGCCTCCCATCTCTTGTCCATTTGATTTTCCATGCTTTGTTGTAAGTGCCCGTGTCGACCCAGGTTAGCGTCGGCGGCGCGGGGCGTTCAAAGGACTTCCCTGCGGCAGTCTCTAACAAGAAAGCCCGCAAGCGACGCTTGTCACTGAGGCATATATGAGGGCACTGACCAGGAACTCATGCTACTGTAAGGAGGCATTTTTGCAGTTCAGGGTTTAGGGCTGTAGCATGTCGAAACGTTTGTTTTGAGGCTGCGCAATAATAGGCGTTTGGAGTCCATCCATTGAACGCTGACTTTCCCATTTGCTACACCCCCAAGCCCACGGAGAACGGCCGCGCTTTGGGCGCCTCTGTTTGCCACGGCAATGTTCGCAGATTGCCAGGGACTCTTGAATTCTTCAAGCTTCCTCTACATGATGTCTCTTGCAAACAGCGGACTCCGGGAAGCGTGAATGCCTAAATACAAAGTCTGTGGGCCCGAAGCCCTCGGCCGACAAGCAACATGCTTGCAGACTCATGATGAGAACTTTCCACGCCCAGAAGATACGTTTTGAGTCAGACATGCCGCGCAGCCTCAAGCCCATTGATTTACAGCCCAGGCATGGCGAAGTGGATCCTGCAGCTGCTGAATGAAGCTCCTTCGTTGAAGCAAAGGTTGTGTCTGAGGTTACACCTTTGACGGATCAAGGGTTTGGGTTTGACTTGCCTGAATCAACCGTACGTGGCACATGTTTTTCAGATGCTTATTTCAGGGGAAAGCAAGGTGAAAAAACATGGCTGGGGACGAGAACAACAGATATGCCATTGTCTGATACCCGGAGCCCGACACCCCCACCCCCCAAACCCTAAACCCTCCAATACTAGAGGACAGCAGGACGCTGCAGAACTATGTGATTTTGGCATAACCTTCCAGCCCTCAATATTACATAGCCTCCCCCCAACCCCTCATATAAAATATTCCCTACATACTATTGCATACCGCAATGGAATATGTATGTGTATATATATATATACAGATCTATGCAGATACATTTATATAAATATATGCATATGTATGCAGGTTTGGGTGGGTTTTACTACTGGGGGGAGGGAATTATTCTGTAAGCGCATTGTCCCAGCTGAGGTGCCTCAGTTGTCGGGCGTGGACTTTGACTGGCAGGCGAGGTGGTAGTGCTTTTGCAGTTTAGGGTTTAGGGTTTGGGCAGTTGATCCTTTATTCTATTCCTGTCCCCTAAACCGTAAACCCTTTGACCGCTCAGAGGTTTTTGATTTGAGGATGCCTGGCATTGGGTGTCCGTTGTGCTGCCAGGGCCATCATGCTTTGCTAGTTTGGCCTTGCTTCGGAACTTGGGTTGTAAACTGATGCATATAGAGGGCCCGCTGAGATCCAAATCGCAAAGTTAGCACCCCCATTTAGCCTCAAAATGGTTTATCCAAGATTGCCACTACTTGTTTCGGCTGTTAGAGAACCAAATGGCTATTCCATACTATAGACGCGACTATAGTATAATCCTCTTTGTCGGACTTCCAGAAGGGGGCCTCTCATTTCCGGATTCCCCTAAATGGGTGGTTGTTGAAATCATGGTCCCTTTTTGGATCCCTATTATAACACGGCACCTAATATTCAGGGTGCCCAAAAAGGGACCATAATTTTGACAACCACTCAAATTCCCGTTGCTGCGCCGCCAGGTCCCAACGACAACTGAGGAGTGGCAGAATCTGGGGAAGCTGGCGCAGCTTCTACGGACCAGTGCCTTTACGGAGGTATGGTAGAAGACTGGATCACTGTTGAGGAACTTCAAAGTTAAGGTACCATAAGTGTGTAGATAGTTAATAACCCTAAACCCTCAGCCTATATGTAATGAGAACGTCATTTAAGTGGTTGGGCCCGCACTTACTACCTACAGCTTGAGCTCCAAGAAACTGGGCTTTACGCAACGGCTAAACAAACCGAAGCAAATCCCAAACGAAACCCAGAACACCCGTCATGCAAGTCCAATTTTTTCCTGCCTTCCAATCACCAGATTTTTTGGTAACAAGAAAACCGCATTTTAAGCAGAACGTCCTTTTGCGAAGGTCTTGGTTGCTTTGGGCTGTAGTGACCACCAGTGATGATGATTATCATGCCAGGGTCCCGATGTATTGCTATGATACCAGTAGTACGCGGTGGCGTCGGAACCCAAGAGGTATGGTAGAAGACGACAAGAGCGAGCCATGTAAAATGTCCAACTCCTATAGATCGGGATTTTCCAGGAGCTAGGAGTACCATTTTGTGGTGTCGCAATAAAAAGGGCCATAGTGTTTTAAGTCTATATTGGTGTCCCCTAGTTTTGGAAGCTACCACATGTTATCCCTGAATCAAACGCTTTAGATGTACATGTACAGAAGGATTGTGTCGTGGTAGCGGGTGCTCAATCACGGGTCCTGATTCTTTACGTGGTGCACTACTTCTTTTCTGCGCGAAAAGGCGGCTGAGGCCCTCACCCATGTCTTACCAGGGTTGCAGCGGGCCTCCAGCCTAGCATCCCAGACCACTCTAAAGCATGAATCCCCCTAAGACCTAAATCAAGGTAAAGGCAGAACCACCCCTAACCCTTAAATCGCTCTCTGAGAACCCTCATTCTAAAACAACAAGACAAGGTGTGCCAGTCCTTTCCTAAATGGGCATTTCCCAAGGTGTGCGCGGCGGCGAAGCTCCTGCCGCTCGAAGTCGGGTGTATAGACGTTGTAGGGTTGTATGGAAGATATGACGGTAAATGTGGGATATTACATCGATGGAGAATCAAAAAAGGAGAGTTGAATGGAAACTCTGACATGACGTCAACTGTTGCAGGCCAGAATTGTAGAAAGAAGGTCTTGGCCAGGTGTACCTAAACGGAGTCTTAGACTCTGCGATAGGATCATGATCCTCTGTAGTAGCACCAGAAACTGCTCAAAAAGGTTTATCCACCAAACTAGGTGTGTAGAGGCACATTTGATGGAAAGAACAGGATTTTACGTTGCTAGTGTGGATGGTGGAAAGGACGAACCTGGCGAGTAAACCGGGAGTCTGGTGTATTGACGCCTTTCGCACCTTTCCAAAATAACCCCTTAGCGATGTGTCTCTGATCTCTTGCCCACATTCTACAAACAGCCCCACCCCTTTCTTATGAAATCTTCCCAAAATGGTTGTATGATGGTGTTGTTGTAGTGGTGGTGGTGGTGGTGGTGGTGGTGGTGGTGGTGGTGGTGGTGTAGTAGAGGAGGTGTAGTAATAGTGTAGTAGAGGAGGTGTAGTAGAGGAGGAGAGTTTTAACCAATGGTGGGTGCCGTATGTTTTTTTTTTATAGAGGGAGGGGCTTATCCAAGATCCTCACCATGACCTTCCACGCGCTGTCTGGCGCCATCAGGCCGGGAGGGTCTGGCAAAGTTTTTGTCCTGAACTGGGCCAAACGCCTTAATGCAAGTGCTGCATTTATGTGGCGAGATATTTAAGTCCTCTTTTTGCAAGCTGGCTGGCGTGGGTCTCCATAGAGGGGTCCTGGGAGGATGGTGGATGGGAAGATTGGCAACGGCTTGTAGGTGGAGATGTTCTGAGGGTTGTATATAGGGGAACGTAAGGTTTTATAGGGTTTTGTCACGTTATGTAGGTGAAGTTGGGACACGAACTTGGCCCTTTGTCACTGGTCCTGCGTTGCGGCAGCTTCGTTTTTGCTAGATTCTTTCGATTGGCCGGGGAGGGCCTGATGCCTGCCGCATTTCTTTAGGAGCCAAATGACTGTGGGGATAGATGGCCAGGACGACCGTTTTCAAGCAAGCCTTACGCAAAGCCCACATAGATCCTTACTACAAGGGTGTTCCCTCCAACTGCGCCTGTCTGCAACAAGCCAAGCTGCTCATAGGTTCTTATGCTTTCTAGACTTTTGGCACTTGCAGCTTGCACATCCTTCAAGCGTACCGTGATCGTTGTAAGCAGTCTTTCAACTTCTGGAAGATTGTTTCTCCCATATCTCAGCATACAGGCAAAGACTGGTAGAGTTTCCATAGATTGCAAGAAGGTTGATTTGTAGCTGGAACCCTTATTTCAGACACTTCAACGGGACACCATTCAAGCCTGAAACCTAACCCTGAACCTGGACACTTCCAATCCCTAAGCCATCCAAAACGCGTTGGTGGTGCCAGGAGCATGGCCTCGTTACGCAGCCAGTCTTCCGACCTGAGTGCCTCTGGCACAGATTCTTAGGAAACCTTTCAAAGGGCTGGGGACAGAGGTTTGGGGCTTCAAGCTTAGGGTTTCTTCGTACGGATTTGTGGTGTAAGGTGACTGGTGAAGGCTTGTGGTGCCTGTGCTGTGTTCTGGGAAAAGCAAAAAACACAAGCCATGAAAATAAAGCTTTTGTTTTGAAGCTGTATGTATGTTGTTGTTCGTTTGTTTCTTGAAAAAAGTCAGGTTC
Organism: Symbiodinium pilosum; assembly: GCA_905231905.1. Lineage (NCBI taxonomy): Eukaryota > Dinophyceae > Suessiales > Symbiodiniaceae > Symbiodinium > Symbiodinium pilosum. The sequence goes on along the minus strand of CAJNIZ010010890.1, from coordinate 20,357 downwards.
AGAGATTTAAGGTCCCTGCACGCCAACATTGAGTCTGTAAGTCATGACAAGGCTGTACAGACGTGCAGCACAGGCTTTTTGATGTAACCTCGACTAGAAGTAGAAGCATAGTTTATCTTCTGGGTTCTGTTGTGGACTGGTTCCACTGTTCGCCATACGGCAGCGTAGCCTGATATTGCTGGCATGTGAAGGGACTGGTGGCTCAGGGTTTCCTGAGGGTTTCAGGTCTTCAGGGCCTCTAAGGCCACAGATGGTTTTTGCAGTGTGAAGGTTGAGGCTGCAGTGGCATTTAGTCAAGCCATGTCAAGGGCTGCATTGTGACAATTATCCAAGAAAAAGCCCACGGTGTGCATGTCGCCTGGATGTGGCAGGTTTCGTCGACTTGTTCGACATGTGCCATGTACCTTGGCTTGCAACCGCATCACCAAAGGGGCTGAGCTTAGACATGTTTGGGGCTAAGATTCTGAGATGCCCGCAAGATAGTGGAGTGATTGTGGTCCTGTGCTTGATTTCAACACGTATCTCATTGGAGACGGGGCCTTGTGCGGTTTAAGAGCTCAACACTACTGTTCAAGATAGTCTCAGCACCCATCCCGGCGTACACGTCCTCCGACGCATGGCCCCAACATCTCCTGTAAATTCGGTATTTGGAAGAGATCCAGCCCGGATGGATCCGGAAGGGGAGTTCAACAAGACGATATCTTGTTTGTGAGGAATGCTCGGACATAAAGCCCGCAAGGCAGCCTACAGCTTACGAGAGATGACTCTGCAAATTCCGTCACTAACTAGAGGATGACCATGACTTACCCAGGTTGTACGAAATTTGGCCGCGGTTTGTCGGCGCATGATGTTATCAAAAAGGCCCGGGCCCAGCCCAAGTATGCAGGCTGCATGGATTTTGTACTTGATTTGGCGATCGCAAACGACAGTTTTTGTGCGAGAAATGAGTTCAGAATACCGCATGAATGGGGTCCTTGCACGCATCTCCATGCAGCATTGCCATTTGCACCAGCTGTTCCCGATCTACCGGCCCTACAGGATAGGATTCGAGCCTGTAGAGTCCTGTTCCCTTTTTTCTGCAAGCCCTATATCATGATGCTCCGGACCATCATGTAGGCCCTGAACCCTAAACCAACAGTAGTTTCCATTTAATTTTCCATTATAGCTATATAGCCCCTATATGGCCTGGTATACCCTATATATCCTATATATATATATCTATCTATGTATATACATTATTATCTACACACACACACACCTATATGCTCCTATATATAGCACCTATATACCCTAAACCCCTAAACCCTACAAACCCCCTTTTGCAAGCTTCTAGGCAATGACCTACACCATGATGGACAACCAGGGCCGGCATGCTAGCGACAAGGTCGATAGAGAAACAATACAGGCCAGTTTAGGGTTCCCATTGGGGTTATATTGGGGTTATATCGGGATAAAGAAAAAAGAGAATGGAAACTACTATAGTATATTGGGGTTTGAGATTCTCAATTGGGTGATATAGGGGTTTAGGGTGACATAATTATGTAGGTTACATAGAGGTTATATAGGTTATATCGGTTATGTGAGGTTTAGAATTTGGGGGTGTAAGTGCCCCACCCCCCACCACATACATACAGTCAGATTATAGCATTTGAATCCTAAGCCCGTTTTTTGTTGTTGTTACTCTGGCCCTTAAGGGTACACTCCCCCAAACTAACATGGAAACCCATATAGCCCCCTTTTAGAAGGACTGTAGTCTTTATAGGGCCCTTTTTGGGTTTCCATGTTAGTTTCCGGGAGTGTAGGGTTTGGAGGCTTCAAGAGGAAACACCAAGTCCAGGCTTCTTGGGATCCCTGCACCTAAGATATCCTAAGATCAGAGCCTATGATCTGCTTCATATGAGCTATAGTCTAAACTCCTTAAAGGGGGAATATGTAGGGGATTATATAGGAGACTACTATAGGGGATATTAAGGGGGATACTAGGAGTTTAGACAATGCTTTATATGTTTGGGCCATTTGGTTGAGAAACTCCTCGCAAATTGAGACGCGATGTCGCTCAGCGCAAGAGGATAAACCCCAAAACCCCAACCCCTCCCCCTATAGAGCCCCTGTACAGCCCTATATGATCCTTGTATAACTCTATAGAACTGACTGAAAGTTTGCTGCTGGGTTGGGCTTTGTGGTTTTGGGTCGAAGGCGCTGGTCTAGGCTCCCTGTCGAGTTCTTGAAAGAAAGCGGGCCCTATAGTAACTACTCTATGTAGTCAGTAATGATTATAATTTAACAAGTAGTAATGTGGAAATTTCTATGTTCTTCCAGCTTCCTTGTGTGATTAATACATGATAATGTAGCAGTTTCCATTTCCTCTTCCATTCCCCTATATATACTGTTGGTCTTCACAAATTGGGGCCGTTTTAGGCTCCCCATAATGAGGTCAGAGTATGTTGGGCTTTGGCCTCCCCTATTTATGGAACACCCAAATCAAGGAGCGTTTGGCATTCTGTTGCTGGCTTCTTGCTTGACTGTTAACTGGCTAGCAAAGGAGAACCAAATTCCATGTTTCTGCGGGCACTGCTGCCGCTTCCTGTACATGAGCCGTGCCCATGGCCAAGGGCCAAACAATGACGGTGAGGGACGTTCAAGCTGGAACAATCCGTATGGCCTTCACCTTACTGGTCCTTAGTAGGGAATAAGGGAAGATGATCCTGAAATAATCCATAGATGATATATTCCCTTTTCTCTACTGAGAACCAGTAAGTCATAGAATGTGAAGGCGGTTGACAGGTGAAGCCTCGTACCGTAGCTTTTCGCCTGCCAATTTGTCTGCATGAGTTTGACAAGGCCTTGTCCTGACTTGTCCTTTGGATGATTTCCCCGCGGAGTATTCTAAAACCGGAACCCGAAACCCTGAACCCTAAACTGGCTCAAGTGGCAGCCTTCTTACTGGCTGAGAGGAACTTGCCTCCCCGTCTCCAGCATTTACGGCTGACTTGATGGGTGCTTTTGTGTCAGAGTTTGAGGGGCCCCTAAAGAGATTTGAGCCTCCTGGCCTCCTGATTTTACTCCTATAAGATTTTACCAGTTTGACTTCAACGAATATTCTGCTCGTCGGTTGATGCCGAGTCTTCTGATAAAGGTTTGTGGGTCAGATGGCTGGGTCTCGCAATCTCGTAACGATGCCTTTCTAGGCCCTAGACTTAATTTCCAGACGCCATTGGTGACTTCGGCACATGGAAGAGCTCTTAACCCTGAGAGCTTTGAGCCTGCCGAGCAACAGCTCTGCTGCTCTAGGCGCAACTATGTCAGGCCAGCCAGCTCATGCAGTGAGCCTCCACCGTGGCACCGGCAGGGACAGCGACGTATGCAACTGGCATGACAGGCAAGGCGATGAGTTTTGTGTGCGCCTCGACGCTCATGGAGAAACCGTCGCAGCCTACCTTGGCCGGGGCAGCGAAGACCCGGGCCGTAAGGGCCCCGGGACCAGAAGCAGTGCGCCACTGCCGGCTTCCACGAGGCAGCCCCCTAAAGCCTTCCAGAGCCGAGCACGGGCTTATCCCTGACTCTTTGGTGCCCATTTATCTCCAATGGCCAGCTGCAGTCCGAAGCCAACTTTTTGAACGCCTTCACAGTGAGACGCAAAGAAAGCAGCGCATGCTGACCGAGAATGAGGTATTCGACATCATGTTTCACCAAAAGAGCCTATGCACGCACGTCCGATTGGATCCAGTGTGGAATCTGCCCACCTTCATCCTGTCATGCCGCATGTCCCAGGAAACTTGGATGAGTGTTGGCAGTCAGATCATGGGACTGAAGTTTGGAAGCGCTGGTGCATGGGAGAAATGGGCCAGCGAGATATCCAAAGAATCTATCGGAAGTTTTGGAGGCTGTGATAGCAGCAGTGCTAATGTTGCGACCAGGGGACACACAACAAGATGGTACGCAACATGCCTGGGAGTGCGGAAGGAGTGCCTGCATAGTCCCAACCTTCGCTCGGTCCACGAGGGCCTTCGCCTGGATAACAGTCGAAGCGAGTGCTTGAAAAAACAAGAACCCTAAATTGTAGTTCCATTTTCTTTTCCGCTACGTCTATATACACATAACTCAGAACTTTGGGAAACGCAAAACCCTATATACCCGTCTATACCCCGATATAGCCCCCATATAACCCCTTTGAAGGGTAGCCATACTTTTGAAAAACCCCCAAAGATTCCTACACCGTAAACCCTAAATAGTAGTTTCGATTTTCTTTCTCATTATAATTGTCTATATAGCCCTGTATACCCTTATATAGCCCCCCTACAAACTCTACAAGCCCTTTCAAACTCGCCCCCGCCAGGCCTGGACTAAAAACAGGCTGCCGCTAGAGAAACTCACTTTGGGCATCTTGTTTTTTTTCGAAGGCTGAGGGATTCAGGATCTGGGTATTTAGGGCTCAGGGATGCAGGGTTTAAGGCTTCAGGGGTTAAGGGTTTAGGGTTTTGGGTTGATGCAAGAGGCAGATATGAATCTGCACGGAAAGGCTGCTTAAAAGATCCTAGGGGGTAGGGGAATTATTGGGTTGTTGTTAAGGAACTTGTTCTAAGTTACCCAATTATGGGTATGTGGTAAGACATGGGGCTTCAGTATTGTTATGATTTAATTTAAGTTCCCCTAGGATTGTGCCGTAGGGAGGTGTGGGGGATTGTCAGTGGCACTTGCTTTCCAAGATGTTCCAGGGCCCTCGGACCATCAAGGAGGATTTACAAGAAATGGAGGCTTCCAAAAAACAAGGGGTACCTTTTTTGGGGGAGCTTCCAAAAGCAAGGGGTAGTTCCAACGGTGTCGGCTTCTGTGCAGAGTTATTGCAAGTACGAGTGTACCCCTATTACTACCATTGTGGTCACCAGAAGTTGCCAGCATGATGTTCGTTTATTGGTCTTGGTCTGGAAGTTGCGCCATATCCTTGAATCAATCCAGAGTTATAACTTTTCTTGGCTTTGCGATGATCTGGTTCAAGTTCCAGCGCTGCTGGTACATCCTTGCTGAAATCAGGGATGTAGAATGCCTAGCTGGTCTTCCGTTCGCAGGCCCTCCACCTTGAAACCGCCACGAAGAGAAATCCATCACGGTGGTTCGTAGAACCAAGAGCGGAGGTCGGAAGCATAAACGAGCAGACAATGCAACATTTTTGTATTCATGGCCTGAAAGATCTAAGGCATCCCATTCTTTGGGGCGACTTGGCTGGATTTACTTATACAACAGTTGGTGGAGGGTTGAGGTATGTCGATGCTAAGTTTCTCTTTGGCTTCCTGGGGATGTGCCAAGAGACTCCCAACTTAAACACACCCCCTGCCACTTGAACTCATAAGGGCGTTTCGGAAACTTAGGGGCCCATAGGGTTCTGTCTATTTATCCAAGGCCCCCCCCGTATTGAAGCACGTTTCGGCAGGCCTGCATATGTCAAGACGGGGCTGCGCGTTAAGCGTTAAGACGTTTGTCAAGATCTCAAGGGATGAAGTTGTGTTGTGTACGGACTGCGCGGCAACTTCACAGGGAGTATCTGGGAACTCCATATTGCAGACCAACGTTAAGGGAGACCTAGCTAGTCTTTTGGCCAGCGGGAAATCAGGTTGTGATGCGTTACGGAGACTGCTACAGTTTATGGAGTTCTCTGCGAGGACACAGCAATCCTAAAGAACTACCTGATTAGCAGCGGACTTCTGCTCAGTGGCTTAAGATTTGCCAGACGTTTCGTAAAGGCACATGGGAAAGCTGCAGGTAGGAACCTAAGCAGAGGGAGCATCTGTGGCTACTTGAGGCTTCCTGTTCACCGTTGGACAAGTTTAGTTGTCTTCCCTCTCCGACAATAACCCGCTGCCAGAGAGCCGGACATGTTGGAAGACAGTTTTTAAAATGGCCCAAGTAGGATCCAAGTACTAGCGAATAAGGGGGGTTTTGAGGTCATCGGGAAGTTCCACCGAGAAATCAAGCGGGATTAGCGATCTTCTGGGTTTCCTAGGTCAGGTTGTTCAGTGGTTTTGATATGATAGTAGAGGATCAAAGCCAAAGGATTGGAACAAGGCAGCGGCCCACATTCGCAACATACCCGGTTAACGGGAACGACGTTTGCAGGAAAGCCCTCCCATCTCACCTTTGGTATAGCAGAAAGACAACGCGCGAAAAGGGGTACAAATATCAGGCTTTGTAATAGAGGGTTGTGAGGGCTTTTAAGGCAGGGTTGCGATTCACAGACAGAAGATTTTGATACAGGAATTCATTTGACAGCTAGTGGTTCTAGAAGGGAGCTCACGCAAAACAATCTATAAAGGAAAGAGAGCTAGAAGTTGGGATATTCTTGGTTCCAGGTGTTCACTGCTTGTATAAGGTTTTATGAATGAACGCACATAGATGTGATCAGAAGGAATCCTACGTGATTAGGGATGAAATGTCTTGCGCTGTAATTCTAGCCAAATGGAACCGTATAGTCGTTTGCCAGAAAAATTCCCCCATACAATGAACCCAAGTGAGTTTTATTACCAAGGGGAGACAATTTTCAATATTATGGGGAGCGAGAAGGACACATTTTTCCCCTTGATCAGCAGGTGTTACCAATTTCGAAGGACGCCCTGTGAAGACCAGTATTCTTTCGAAGGGAGGTTCTGCGTCAATCGATCTTTGCTTGGAGGAGGCTATGTTATATATCATTGTACAGCCTGCATTCGAAGTAAGTCACGAGCCAATGGCAGTGTTGGTGGCGCAAAGGGTCTATCCTGGACGATGGCTGCAGTATCACCACCCAGCGCTTTAACCGTGAAAGAATAGTGATCACAGTTGTGGTGGTAGTAGCGGTGGTGGTGCTGGCGGCAGTGGCAGCAGCGGCGGTGTTGATGGTGGTGACCGTGGCGGGGGCTTTGGCGGTGTTAGTAGTAAGGGGTTCTAGCTTCCACGTATGTGCGGCCATGTGCGGTCCCCACCACGTATCAACGTAACAGCCCGGGGGCTTGCTACTTGATTGAAACGAATGGGGCGTCTCCCTGTAGTAGAGCCTCCTGGGGAGTGCCTTTAAAGTCGAACAGCAACTCTGCACGAGCGCGGTGCGACAGACCGTAAGAGTCCAGGTAGCTATATAGTATATGCTGAGGCCCCAGAGTAGCGCAACAGGGACTTATTTCAAATTTCGGGCCCTGTGTACACACTATGTACGCTTCAGGTCAAGAACGGTGCTGACCCCCTTACCTTCACAGAGATGGTAGCCAAGGAGCGCCGATTCTGCTAGGAGTTCAGCAAGAAAGTGAGAGTTTCCAAAATCAGGGTCCCCATATACACACACACAAACCAAAATGGTGCGTGTGCACACATATATGTAAATATATATGTACATCTACACAGTTTATAGGGCCCCGCTTTATGCCCCCAAAGATTGTGTGTGTACATCTAAACATGGAGCGCCCCCCCTGTCTGCCCCAAACATAGTAGAATCCAAATTCTGAGGATCCTTCAAGGGATTCCTCTTAGAGACCCTCAAGTAGGGAAGCGGGTTGCCCAATACCAAACAAAGCTTTTTCCAAGGTTCAGTTTCCAGTTTCCAGGTTCGGTTTCATCGCTATGGGCCCTGGGGGATTACGGATTGCCTTTACATGTCCTGCGAGCGTGCAATGCCAAACTGTCAAATCGGATTTGCGCCACGCGTGCTACGTAATTCAATCTTACTAAACCCTACACCCTAAGCCCTAAATAGTAGTTTCCATTTTCTTTTGCATTATCCCTATATAACTTATATATTACCCTACATTACCCTGTCTTATCCCAATACTTAGCTGTACCCGTTTGAGCACGGCGAGCCAGCAGCTCGCCATGCCCTATTGGCTGTTGGGGCAGTCACCTGGACCCTTGAAGGCAAAAACCTTGACATGTCCCAAACAGAAGCTCTGATGCAAAGCAAACTCCGGAACGCAAATGCTTGTAGTGCTTCATCCTGATCTGGAGTAGCCGAAGACTCACGGACTGTCGCATGGGGGGTTCCTGGTCTGCATCCAGCTGTTGCGGTGTCCATCTCCGAGTCCTGTCCTGATATCCTGGGCCTGAACTTCTGCACCCTAAGCCTCACAAGCCTTAAGCTCACAAGCCTCGAGCATTCAATCCATACCCTGAAGACGGGCACGCTGGAAAAAGAGGAGCCCAGACTGCTGGAGGATCCCACGATGGATTTATCCAAGGAGCGGAAGGGAAGGAAAGGTTCAGGGGTCGTATGTCTCCTACCGTGTCTGCTTGAGGTTTAAGGGCGCTGTCTGTCTGCAGTTTTCTTTCATCCGGGTCTTCATCTCGGCGGTAGAGCTCCCAGATTCTTGCCGCAACAATATCAAAAATCACATGTAGCGGTCCTGCGAAACCTCAAACTCACAGTTGTGGCTCGCAAGAAAGCTTCCAGCAGGTACGAGTGGATCTGTTACTTGCTGCAGGTAACTTAACACCCAAACGGTCAAGGAGAACTTGTTTCACCGATCCTGGAAGCTGCTGTAACCACTAGTCACTAGTCTGGTAGCTGCTGCTACTATTCTACTATTTCCACCGTCGCTGCTATTCCTGAAATGCTACCACTGCCAGCAACAATGCCACAACAACTATGAAGACGACTTCTTCTGCTACTTCTAGCTACTTCTATCATTTCTTCTATCAGCACCACCACGCCAACGGCCGCCGCCATTCCCAAAAGTAGCAGCAGACCCTTTACCCAAGAATACCTGAAGGTCACCACAGCGTTGTGCCGTTTGATGTGCCTGAGGTCCCTTCACACAGTTTGCTTACCTCTCCTCTCTAGAAGCTATGCATCTAAAAGTGCGAAGCCCCAGCACACCATCTAAAGTTGAATCTGCAATGCACAAGGGAGAATGACATCAGCATTTAGCGGAGCCAGCCCGCGGAGTTTTACAACCGAGGCGCTCGCCGAGGCTTTGCCATTGGCTGAACACAACCCCTCTACATAAGCAAGAAGTGAACCAGAAGTTTGGAAAGATGGCCCTGAATAGCCTGAATATGTTTGAGGATGGCTACTTCCTCGTGAATGGCTATGCTATGGGCGAGCTGCTTCGCCAGAGCATTCCGGAGGGTCCTGAACTTCATTTTAAGATGTGTTCATCCAACAGAACAACTAAGATAAGCAGAGGGCACTTTGTTGAATTTTACAGGCAGAAAACCATTTAAAGTTACAGGTTCTACCAGAGTTCCATGAAGGATTCAACCCTAAACCCTGTAGCCTCCATCGTCTAAGCTATTCCTTCGAAGAACGCGGCAGCGTCTGAATAGACTCCGATTCCGGCAGGGCCTACCGCTTCACTTACCAGGAGCCCAGAAAGCAGTTCAATTCATGGCCAGATCTTTGGAAGTGCTCCGGGTGTCAACTTTCGGATTTTGAGGTATCGCTGCCACCAGGCCGACAGGATGAGCAATTGCAAGGTCTAGAAATTCTTAGGGGAGATCTCGTCTGGCCTTTACAGTAATGCAGAGTTCCTCAGAGGGGACCTAGCAAAAAGAAACACTCATTGCCTTCATGAGCTTGCTCCCCATGAAAATGGAAGCAATCCCAGTAGAAAGGAAAGTTTGCAGTGGCTCATACATCAGTATGTTTTTAAATCGGTGCCCCGTTCAAGCTTGGCCGATTGAGTGACTGGTGTATACTTGGACACAAGTGCTGCATGAAACCTCGCTCTTGCTATAACACTCCAGTTTTGAGCGCGACCTGTGTCATTCGCTCAGCGCCCCATTCCGATTTACAGTTGTGGAATAAAGTCCTGCATAACCAGGGGCATAAGATATGCCGGGGTATAAGATATACTTCTCGTAAAAAAAGACCTCGTGAAAAGACCTGTGCGAAAGGGACCCCGATTAAGAGCACATCATAGCAACGATTCGAGGAAGATTCGCTTGGCGGACAAGGAAGGTCTAGCATTTGGGACCGCACTTATGCAGGGCTGAGGGTATAAGCGGGCTGTGCCGACGAGTGAGGAAGAGCTGTCGTATTTCGGTCAGGGGGCTTTCAGAGAAACTGCGCGACGTGAAGCTGCCAGGGCGTATTCGGAACCCCGAAGAACCTGTGAAGAACCCCCTAACAAGGAGGTATGACCCATAAAGCTGTAGATATTTGGAGTTAAGCCCTAAACCCTAAATTGTTCCGAGGGTTCAGGTTGGCCAAAGATAGAATGAGACTACTAATATCTGCAAAAATGACTGCAAGACATTCCTGCGTAAATTAGTGGTCTAGGGTTCAGGGTTAAGCTGCTAGAGCGCAGGGTCTCCATGACCTGGGGTTTCATTTGCATTCATTCCTCTCCAACAATGATAGGAAACCAAGGTGACGTGGTGGACATGTGTTCAAATCATGGCGGGGTTCTTAAGAGTTATCATCCGGCCATACTAGGTGCAATTCTAGGGGGGGGCTTGTTTTCTCGAGGACAACCCTTGTGAGAGAACCTTGTGTAGATTATGGAAGATGGAGATACCCTAACCCCTAAACCCTTGCACCATGCCTGCGCTGCGATGCGCGCCAAAATTCTTAAACCCCAAACGGCTCTTGCACAACCCTAAAGCCCAACACCCCCTCCCCTCCTACACCCTAAATACCTGCAACCCTAACCCTTCACCCCTAACCCCCCCAAACCCATGAACCCTACACCTGAAACCCTCCACACCCCAAAACACCCCAAATGCCCCCAAATGGTTCTGAAACGATTCCAGGGTGGCGTGATGATCTGGGAGCTGGGCCAGGCAATGAAAATTTCAGAGTCTATTAGCTCCAACAAAAAATGCCAATGAAGGCTTATGGGTTTGGGGTTCAGGGTATGGGCTCCAGCGTGTGGGGTTTACCCTGCCCAATTTCATATGCAACCCCATACAGCCCTCTTTTGAAAGGACGGTAGTCTTCAAATGCAAGTTGTCCTTGTTTCATTTGGTAGTTTCCCAAAATAGGGGGACCCCAATATAGACCCCAAAATACTATAATCCTTTCTATTGGGAGACCAAGATGGTACCCTAATTTTGGGAAACCCCCATTTAGATGTTGCACGTTAGTTTGGTGGAGGGCACTTCGGAGCGTGAAGAATATCGGATTCACACACATCTCTGCTGCAGCTTTGTTTGGAATGAGGGCTACAGGCACTGACACCCCTCCACCAAACAGGAGTACCAACGTTTTTGCGTTTCCTTCTTATGCAGGTGTAATACTTGTGCTAGCAGTGCATTGCAGATATAAGGGGATGTATTCCATAAATGAACCTTACAGTTCTTCACGCGAGTGCTCAGCCAAACCTCTTAGCAACTCCGCACAGGACGTGATGCAAGATCGCGGCAGTCTGCTTTGGTCCCTTGCCCCGCAAAGCCTCCAAACCCATCTCCTAGCAGCTATCGAAATTTCCAGTACAGTAAGGGTTCTGTGCGTTCTAATTACAGGAGTGGGTCTGCGGTCCAACGGGTTGTGATGCATGGGCTAGACTATGTAAGGCCTCCAACTATTGCAAGTTGGATTCGGGGCGCGCGTTACATGCTGTTTCCAGGCCTTAGGCCGAACGCTGGATGACATTCTTGCGGATGTAAAGGGGGCTTTGGCACCAGAACATTGCGGCTGCGTCATCAGCAGTCCTGACCAAATCAGCTTCTGTAAGCCTTATGTGGGAAGGAACCCACCTGGTAACCTCTCATCTGAAAGTTTCCTTGGCATGACTACCACAGCCCACAGCTTCTGGCTTTCAAAAGCCCCGCCAAAAGGCCCATAAACTCGAACACTTGAAGGCTAAACTCAACCCCAACCCCAAGCCCCGAGTCCCCGAAGCCAGTAGCCTGAGGCGGGAGTGCTTGGAAACTCAAGAGCGGCTTCACCATATCACCAAAATCAAGCATGAAAGGAAGATTGCTACTCGTAAGCTGAAGACAACTTATTTTAGCCTACCTGGCACACGGGCCTTGTAACCCTAATCCTTAAACCCTCTTCCGCCCTATGCCGCCTTATCCTACGTTGCAGCCGCCTCGGCACGCAACAATGCAATCTCCCCATCTCCGACCAACACCGAAACCCTGAAAACTCCAAACCATCTAGGGGGTTTAGGGTTTCAGGGTCATCTTATTGTGAGGGGAGGTAGGCAAGGTTTGTATGCCGTCCCGACAACCCCTGCCTGCGCCCAAGTTGGGGGGCTTCGCAAAATTGGGTACCTTGGAGACCCCTGAAATATACGTGGACCGCAGGGGCCCTCTTAGAGTTTGAGGGATTAAAGAGAGAGAGAGAGAGAGAGAGCAAATATTCTCCCTATATAACCCCTATATTACCCGAGTATTCCCCTATATACTATAGTAGTTTCCATTTTTTGCCGTTATCCTTATACAACCCGTATACACAAAACAAAGCCAACTGACACTTTGAAAGATGGTCACACCGCCCGGTAAGGCAGATTTGGGATGCGACGCAGCAGGTGCAAAACAAGGACCCTCGGGGCTTCATCTACTTCAAAGCAGTGTCGAGCTTCCGGTCTTTAGGGTTTCCAAAAATTGGTTGGTCTTTTTTTTGGAGTCCCTGCAAAAAGGGTTGCACTAGATGGGGTCAACATTGGGGTCCCCCTAACTACCATGTGGAAATGCATTGTCCCTGCAAAAAGGGTTGCACTAGATGGGGTCAACATTGGGGTCCCCCTAACTACCATGTGGAAATGCATTATGTGGGCCCTGCTTAAAGGGGCAGTAGTCTACGTGACCCTTTGCAGCTTTCATGTTCGTGGAGGCGATGGGAGGGTAATTATCGCGATGCCCACTTCTGTTGGCATGCTGCAAGTCCATCTTGAAAGATTGATCTCCGCAAAGCAGTTTTATTACAGTCTTTGGGTTTTCGGCACGTGTCAGCTTTGCCTGAAAGCTCATTTTCGTTTGTAAGAGAGGTGCCAGAAGTGGCAGAACTCTGTAGACCAGCTGAAGACGCTCAAAATGTGTAACCTTGCCTATTCATGCCATAAACGCCAAGCATGGCTTGTGGGGTTTAAGCGGAAGGCTTTTCTTGTGCGGGTCAGGGTTGTCAAAGGCTAAAGATGTGGGGGCTTCTCGACGTGATAGGTCCTATGGCGAGGTCTAGGGGTATATATGAGGTCCCACAATTTTCGAGGAAGGTCCATGCAGGTGGTTGTCAAGATTAGGGGCCCTCTCCAAGAGCTCCAGAAGGTACGGTCACCCAAAAGGTGAAGAGATGCTGTAGTTCCAGGATATTTCCAAATCTCTGGATCATCTCCACGTTTGCCGCGTTGTGTTTGTTGCTTTTAGAGCGAAGACTTGAAGAGTTCTTGTAGAAGCTAGATTCAGCTAGATGCTGTGGTTTGAATGCAGAACCGCCAGACTCTGAGCAAGGCTACATCGCAAGACTTAAAGAGCTGTTGTAGAAGCTAGGTACTGAAGAACAAGGTACAATGAGGCAAACACCTAGATAGCAAAGGCATTGCGGTTGTACAAAAATTGTCCTTAACTCATGAAACTCTTGGTCGAGGCTTCCTCTTCATGAAAGAGGTTTTTGTCTTGCTACTTCCAGGGTATACAGAAGTGATACGAGCATTGGTTTGCTTCATACAGCGCGAGATCTGAACATGAAAGGAGCACCAATCTCTGCCACCCAATGCTTCGGGATTTGGTGGCCAACTGCTCTGATTTGTTCTGCAACACTATTGCCTCTGTCTGGATGTCTTACAGCTCCACATGAACAGCAACCGCGCCTGCAGGGCATCTTGCATGGCCTTTTCGGGATCATTGTGACAGAGGATCACATGTTCGGTGCTTCGGCAGCTTGCTATCCCCAACAAGACCCTGTGCTGTAGACTTCCCTCTGTGGCAGTTTGCAAGAAAGACATGTACCCCGAGGGAGGCATATTATATTATGTTATATTAAAGTATATTATACTGTATATGACGGTATATTAGAATCTTTACGGCTACCAGAGCACAAAGAAACTTGTTGGGCTCTTGTGGCTTTCAGCCTTGCCGTCTAATCCTGATTCCCAGAAGCTCCTACTGAGGTCTACTGACATTCCTGATGGGAGGCTCCGCTGATTGCTGTGGTGTTAAGACCCTTAGGTCAGGGAAGTTGCGATTCAAATGACTGCTTAGGGGGTTCAAAGCTTCAAGTTTAGCTAGCTGGAAAGCGTTAGCTTCATATGCATCTTGCCTCTTTTGCTTATGCTATATGTGCGCATGGCTTTCCACAAGTCATCGGCAGACCTCACGTTCTGGTGGTTTCTCTTGAGCTAAAAGGCTTTCGCAAAGTAATGGAGGACCCAGTAGCTGGGGCACCCAATACCCAGGGCTAGACAACTACCAACATTACAGTTCTAGGTGCCTTCTTTACGTAGGGTACCCTCAGATAGACCTCAAAATCATGTTGGTTAGCCGGCGTGTTAAGCCTACTCGCGCCAGAGCTCGCGTCAGCTTTGCAGATTCACGTCCTGAAGCAAAAAGGGGGCTTCCTAAAATTAGTGGTACCTTCTTTGGGGGGCCCCTATAATAAGTAGTATCATATATTGGGGTCCCCTTATTGCGGGAAACGACCAGAAGGATTCCAGTGCAGAGGGTGGCAATAACGTGCCCTGAGAACCGGCCACAGCACTAGGCGGCATAGTCATGACGGGAAAGTACCATCAGAACAAAAGTAGCAATCATGCTCAATCAAAACGATCCGCCTGATATCAGCCAGGGTAATGAATACCTTAAACCCTACACCCTCAGCTGCATAGTCGCGTCTTCGTACCACCACAACCAAGTCATCCAAAGCCCGAAGCACCCACATGCCCTGCAACTCTATGCTCTAGAATCCGCGCAGTTCCTCAGTGAGGTATTCGCGGTGATTGTGAGCCCCCTTTCCATTCCTCTAGGGCTCTGGGGATCATATGTCCGCAGGGGCAAATTTCCTGTGATTACTTTCGCTGCCTACATGTCCCAATACGTGCCTTGAACCCTAGATCCCTAAGCCCAAACTTATGTTCCCCCCTTCCCCACTACTCGGAGGTCAGCGATACGGATGATAGGTATATAAGTCGAGTGACCAGTGCAGAACCTTACTGAGAATTAAAGATTCCATCCAAGCTAAGATGCGATGATCAATTGGTCCCATATTGCATCCTTACATACTCCTACATAACTCATATAACCCACCCTAAGCCCGAGACCCTTACAAGCCATGTCACCCTCATAACTTTTTTTATTTATCCCGCAAGTATGGCAGGCTACTACCTGGCCAAGACGCTTGCTATGGCCGCGCGGCCTACAAACAACGTCCGCAAGAAGCAGGCATTGAGGGTCTAGGGTCTCCTGAAGCTGTCAAAGTGATGGGTCTGTTTTTTCGGGCGCGGCTAGACCGAGAACAGGAATCCTAAAATGGTATGGCATGCAAGGCGACCTTATTTTGAAAAAGGTTTATATGGTGGTTTCTTAAAGTGATTAATTTGATATTATGTGCCCAGCATGAGCACATGCCAGGGGGTGAGCGTAGATGGTCATCCCAATCCTGCAAAGTTCCCGCCTTCACAGGGAAATATAAATTCCGGCAGTTAAGGGTTCCATAATGAAAAGCCAGAGGTTTGGGGTGGAATTGTAAGTACCCTATTCATGCCATTCTTAGCCATTCAAACTGGCATACTCTCCCTGAGGCTAACATGGCATCACGAAGGGGGCCCTGGACAACCTTCCACGACCGCGAATAATAAAACTGCCCAGAGTATTTAGTGGCGCGGGGGGGGGGGTATTGTAAAGAAATACATGGGGCATTATTTAACCTCTGTCGTAAGCTATTGCAAATGCAGGAGGGCCCTTATTCTGTCTGGACTCTGCATTGGACTCTTCAGTATAAGCTCCTGCGCAAAAATACACTTATAAATGAGTGAGCATCGCGAAGAAAGGAGATTCGACACATTTTTCTGAACCCTTGTAGGAACTCTCTTTATTACTTCAGAGCCAGAGCCACAGTCATTGTCACTGTATTCCTTCTTGGGGGAATGAACTAACCATTGCAAGGAAACCCTGTTATTTAGTATGCATATTATGATGACTTGTTCTAGGTTACGTAACAGCAACCCAGAAGTGGAGCTCCAGAGTACCCAAATGCGACGGCTCGAATTCCTGAAGTCAGAGCCGAAAGCGTTGAGCCTCAGCAGGAGACAAGACATTGCTGTTAGAGGACTAAATAAAGGTTTCTATAGGGATTTGTAGGGCCCCTTCAACTGGGCCTTATAGGGGTTGTGTTATAGGGATTTTACCCCTCAACTTTACCTTCAACAATATAGAGAATCGAGTGGTAAAGTAAATGATGAAAACTTGGACTATATGGTGGTTGAAGGATTTGTAGGATAGGGGCTTAGATACGCCTATGTATAATTTGCTTAGCCATAGAAGGATTTTGGGACGCCAATGCTGGGACCTTTTAGCATCTATATTACAGAGCTTTGGTTCGGCCCACACAGAGGGAGGCGAAGGATGATGAGAAACAGTTAGAGCAGCAGCAACAGCAGGCACATTGCATCACAATGGTCATCAGGGTTTAGGGTTGAGGGTTTAGGATCAGTCTCGCAGTCTGTAACTTAGTCAGTTAGCAGATCTGCGTGCATCCGGCTTTAGTCTTTGTCATTCCCATGTGGGTGGTTGTCAAAATTATGGTCCCATTTTGGATCCCTATTATAAGGACCATAATCTTGGCGACCCCCCATATGATGAGATTTGCTTTTGGGGCTGACTTCTTTGGAACTTGCGCGAAGGGATCAGAAATTCTGGCCTGTCAGGTTCCAGACACGTCACTACCAACCGTCTCTTGGCTTTGAAGAGATCTCCCGATGAAAATGCTCATCTGATATGTGAAAGTGTTCGGAGGATGTAGTTTTCAAAAATTGTGCCCAACAGGAGCTTTCATTTTGCAACATGGGCGGTGTTCGTGAGAAAATGGCACATGGTCTCAACCTTTACTGAGGGCATGAAATCCCGACAGACTCCACCTGATTCTGAAGTGGTTTCATTGGGCGCAATTCGCCCTTAATGTCGGGCAGCCCCACGTGATGGATGTTTCCGGCTTACTGATCTGCGAGCTGGCAGATGCTCATTCTACTCTTGAAGAAGGAACTGGATCTAGAGCTTAACTCTTATGTATCCTAAATAACCCTATATAACCTCTGCTTGCTGGTTTCTTAGCAGGAAAGGAAGAAGGATCCGCAAAGCAGGCTCCATCGTATCCCCCATGTAGATACTATGATTCTTATTCTTACCCTTATCGTTGATATTATTGTTAATATTAGTATGAATATCGTAACTGTTATTCCTCTTCTTGTTATTAATTTTATTGAGAGCAAGGCGTTACTGTAGCTTCCTTTTTTTGCCATGCCTTCATCCCCTACGAGCAAGTCTAACAACTTAAGCCTAAACCCTACACCGCATATATTCTGCGTCCCCTGCAAGCCCCAGTGCCCGTGTTATTCTCCGTTTTCGTTTGGCTCTCCGTGCCTTTCTCCATTGGACTTTCCATTCCCCAAAACAAACAGCAAGTTCGTGGCGAGGTGCCGGAGCAGTCAGATGACAACACAACTGATGCTGAGGAAAAGAAGGAGTCCTAGCAGAGGCTGGAGTCTGGGACTTTCAGTGCGGTTCAAAGGCTTAGGGTAAAATCCCAGCGCCCCCAAGAGCCCTAAATACAAGAACACACCGCCCACTTTGCACTGATCCTGGAATATACCGTACATCAAAGTAGGGAACCTGGTATCATTTACCTGGGTAAGTTATGGCGACCTCACTCGACCTCACCCCAAGTGGTGCTTAGTATGGGACACAATCCAAAATTGGTTTCATTTGAGTTGCCAGAATTATTCTTAAATTGCTTCATGTAGGGTATGTGAGGTGTTTTGGACCCTCTGGGCTGGCGCGGAACTTAGCCACGTGCTGCAGGGGCTTTCAAATTTCAATCTTGTTTCTTAAGCCTTGATGAGTTAGGACTTCTGAAACGGCGCCTGACCTACTTTGCTTGGTATGTGCTTTGGACACTTCACCCTGCTCTCATGTCCAGCACACCCGAGCTTGGAGGCGCGTGGCCTTCAAGATGTGCCCTGCAGACAAGCAGATTGGGCCGTAGGCGCGTTGCATCTGATTCGCGCTAGGGCAACGGCCCAAAAAAGCGAGCGCCATGAGTTCCTACTAAACCGTCAGCGCTAAGCAGTCTGTACATGCCATTTTGAGAATTCCAAGAGCCTGAAGTTCTTTCAGTCTGTGGGATATTATCTTGGGGAGCGGCAGCTCCCAAATCTTGGAGTCCTGAGCACCAAAACGGAGGCCGCTGGGAGGCCCATCAAGTTGAGAGACGATACCTTGCCTTCAGCAATGGAGTATCCACCTTCAATGAGATAGGGGGTAAGGAAAGTGCTCAGGGTGAAGCCCCGATCGGAACAAAGGCTGCTCAGACAAAAACCACGATTCCTTGGCAGTCAGTGCTCCATGGAAGACTGCACTAGTGCGGATATTTTCGGAGCGTAGGGTGATCAGCGTCATGACAGGGAACCCGGGTGACCTGGGGTCCTTTCACGTGGGTCTGAGTTTGAGATATAGTCAAAACTTGTTCACATTTGTATACGTTGGCAGAGGACTACCACTCATCGGCTCATATGGGGAGTTTCGACTCAAGCTCTAGCAAGGTTTGCACCAGGATCGAACAGGATGTAACTCTGAAGCCAGAGAGCTTTCAGCGTCCCTCTTGGGACACGAGGATGCACAAGCATGTTCTTGTCCGAACATGTCAGGGGCGATGGCTGCAATTCCAAAAAAGTCAACCCGAGCGGAAACATACGCCCAAGTTCAAGTTCCAGCACATGGGCTTTGGCAACCCAGTCGAAACAAACATGTGCCCACAACTGTGCAAGCTGTTAGCGATGAGCATGATTTTTTGGTCATGTATGAGCCATGTATGCATCCAATGATTCCAAAAGTTGATTGTCCGCCATGGAGCAACTGCAAATTCCTTTTTTCAATCTTATAGTTATACTTTCGACTTTCTAGACAGCATGGTGAGTTCTGCCGCCTTCGGCCTGCGTTTTGTCTCACAGGGCCTAAGGGGTAGCCCAGGAAGGAGGGAAGTCGTTGCTGAGTGCCTTGGAAGAAGGAGAGGTTGGCTCACCAACATTAAGTTCCATGTTTCATAGAGCCGTAGCGAGCGTAGAAAGATTTTGCAAGTATGCCCAGACGTGGTCTTGCAAGAGGAAAAACATATCTCAATTTCAGGGCGAATTAGGGTGCTTGGGTACGTCATTCAGTTTCCACAGAGCCCGAAGACGCGCCCCATTTCAGACCCGTCGCATTAAGTTCCAACTCTGCACAACTTTCTGTAGATAGCATGCACGCTATGCCGCCAACATTGGCGCCATGCCCCGGCGACTTGGATAGCATTTTGCTGGGGACAGTCGGTCATGTCATGTCTACAATTTTGTTAGAGCCATCCCATGCCAATTCTGCAGCTTGTCAAAGTTGACCGCTTCGCTCAGTAATTTGGAGGCAAGAGGCCAAAGTGTTTTGTCCGGTGATTGAAAGGAGGATATCCATGTTTGGGAGCCCTGCCTGCGAGCTACAGCTACCACCTTTAGATGGCTTTCGTATATCAAGGTTGTTCAAGTCCACTCACAGCCTTGATTTCTTTTGAGAGGCCCCATGGCCTACAAAAAGTGAACTCCTTGTTTACGGGATTCCTTGTTGGCGCAAAGGAGCCACAAAGGAGTGCAAAGGCCCTGGACGAATCAAGCGCTCAGCACTTCCCGGACCCACAGGGAAATTGTACCTCCCAGGGCAGATGCGGCCCGATCAGGCAGGGCGGGCGGGCGGGCATTTCCGGTGTGGCCATCAAGGCCCTAAGTGCCCAAGTACAAGTGTGGCTTGAAGAGCTTGCGTCTCAAACCAAATTCATTACGTGCCTACAAGGTGCGTACTGCAATGTTGATTCGAGCTTCAGACTGAGACAGTTTCAATGCATCATCATCGACTCAATTATCAATATATAACCCCACTATATCCCCTATAGAATCCCTATATAACCCATTGTTTTCTTTTCCATTATCCCAAAAAAGCAACCGCAGCTTCCTCCGGTCCTTTGCCCCGACCCAACCAGAATCCGAAGTTGACCCGGTGGGGTCCTTACAGCCTGGGCTGGGATACGAACACGGTGTCAGATGCCAGCTACTTGTATCACATGAGCTATAGTCTAAACTCCTTAAAGGGGGGTTATATAGGGACTTATATAAGGGACTACTATAGGGGTTATTAAGGGGGATACTAGGAGTTTAGACTCTAATCCCTATAATCCCCTATATAATCCCAGTTTCCATTTCATTTTCCATTTGATTCTCCATTAT
>CAJNIZ010010888.1:0-10948 GCA_905231905.1 Symbiodinium pilosum | reverse complement strand
ATACGCAGCACATTCCGATGAGCGGACATTTGGCGCGGGCAAATAAGGGGGGCGGGGGGGCGTAACATTATGAGGGTCCTTTTTGGGTTTGGCAGGGTGTAGGGTTTGAGGCTTGGGGTTTTGGGTGTTGGGTTTAGGATGTAGAGATGAAGGTCTCCTTTTCCTTTGGGTTTTAGGGTTCGGGAACCCTAACCCCTAACCCGTAAACCCTAAACTGCCTCACAGCGGTTACAGCATTTAACTCGGAAATTCCTCCAAACTACTCTCATACAAGTTGGGTTCAGGGCTTAGGCCCTTCGAACCCTGAACCCTAAACCCTAAACTCTAATGAACCCTGAACCACAAATGTGACTACATGGTGGCCCCAGGAGCATGGACGGCACAGCGAACCGGGAAGTTCCGCAAAGGTGCCGAGGGTACAATTAACCTTGGAACGCTTGGTTTAGGGCTTAGGGGTTAGGGTTTAAGGTTCAGGGTGCAGGTTTAGAGTCAGGGGCTTCGTGGTTTGGATGTTCAGAATTCAGAGATCAAAGTGTTTGATGGATAGACTCTACGCTGCGCAGTCTCAGTACCCTACGCCCGTGAAGCTATGGCAACTTCATGTAGGTTTAGGGTTTTGGGCGTTGGGAACTGAAGTCCAGAATCAAGCATACATATCACTCTTGTCCGCTTTACATTGCTGGCCCTCGTGCGTGCAATGCATTCTTGCCTGCACCTATTTCTTACTGCTATGTGGTGGTGTGACATATAACGCTTTCTGTAGGTGGTCATGCACGTACATACCTTCAGCGCGTATCGAAAGTCGAGTTCGGCTAAGCGTTTGCCATAAACATCATGTGGGTATCCAGGTTTGACATGCTGGCATTAGCAGGTCCAATTTTTCATTTGAGCTGCAGCAACCGCTGCGTTCAACACTTAAACGCTCCCACCCCCACCCTGGGACCCAATCCTAAAACCTGCGAACACTTAATCCGATGTCCTAAGACCTAGACGCCTGCTTCAGCCTGCAAGCATGTGCTACCCGCGAATAGTAACTAGTAACTGTAATGACCACAATAACAATAGTAACAGACGAATGCGGACAAACGGCAAAAACAACACTAAAAACCTAACCTCATACGCATGATAAAGATGATAATGATGGTAACCATGAGAACCTACACCGGAAGCCCATACCTCCAAATGAAAAACTTGTAACAAGAATAAGAACTATGAACATGCCACTAATGCGAATGACACTCGAAACAGTAGCCCTAGACCTTAAGCCCTGAACCCCAGAATCCTAAACCTTGGACCCTAAGCACTAAACCCTAAGCGCCAAGCCCAAAATCCGAAAGCCTAACCATGAAAATAACAATAACAACAATACCACAAGAATGCAAATAATATGACGGACCTCTAGGTTTTAGGGCTTGGGTTTAGGACAAAACTTAATTCAAAAAAAGACAATAGACATGATGGTAATAATGCTAACCCTAAACACTAAGCCCTAAACCCTAGGCGGCGAGGTCACAATGACAAAGCATATGACAAGAATGATGGCAGTAATAATGACGCTAATACTAACAGCATTAATCAGACTAGTAACCCTTCCCCCAAACCCTAAGGCCCGGAACACGAAACCCTAAGCCCTAAATCCTAAGCCCAAAATCCGAAAGCCTAGCGGCGCAGTGGCCGGTGCCCGCGTAGCTCGACGATCCGGGAGGGCAAAGTGCACAACTGCTCGCCCCACCAGTGGAATACCTTAGTTTGGACATGTATTCCGTATAGTTTAAGTATAACGTTTAGGGCTTGAGGTTAAGGTTTGGGTTTTAATGTTTGGGGTTTAATCGAATGTAGGAGTTGGGTTTTAAGGCTTATCTGGTACAGTATACGGTCAACTGAAAGTACCTTACACCTTAGGAATTTTGGTACTTAAGTATTTCAACTTTAAGTCTAATATCACTGATAGTTTAGGCTTTAGGGATCATAGGATTTAGCGTTAGGGTCAAAGGGCTTGGGGTTTAGAGTCTCGTGCTCAACGTCGCCATGATTCTCACACTGTACTTGTTGGGCTCATCACTTTCAGTGGTTAACCTTGTCATGTCTTGACCTAAGCCCTAAACCCTATCGCTTTTGCACTACGTTGCTACTCGGAAGCCTATGCGCGTTGAAAAGTGGGATTTCAACTGGGATACTTGCACAGGGTTACCTATATGATCCCAAGAAACATCACTGTGGAGGGGTAGTGTGAACCCTCCTTAACCCAAGAACGGTGTTGTTTGAAGGAACTTAAAATGTAGAAACCTTTCGTAGTCATGTGAGCCCTGGACTAGATTCGTAGTATATCCCTTAATAGGTCCCCCAAAAAACCCGATATAGTCCCCTATAGGTACCCCAACCTAAATTTAGTCCGTAGCTCAATGTGAAATCATAAACTTTTGGGCTTCAAACATTCAACCGGCTAGAACGACATGCCAGAATCTGAACCCTACCCGACCCTACATTATTCTGTAGACCCCTATACATCCCTGCCTGCCCCCACATGCAACTACCCATGGACCTATGGTAGGATTCTGAAAGTCAGGGGTTAGGGTTCTAGCCTCAAATTTGAACCCCAAATATATCCACTCACCAATATTCATAAGAAATTTCATACACACTCACCAGGAACCACAGGTTCAGAAACTACTGCACGTCCAAGTAGCCTTTTGATACCGAGCCCCCAGGAGTATACAACAATAACGGCCCGAAACCCGAACAATGAGCTAACAGGGCTCCAAGGCCCTAAACTCTAAGCCTGAAACCCTAAACCCTATTGGGCTTCAAATATCGTAAATATCAGCCTGGTTGCTGGCCCTCAGGACAGTCCTGCAAAAGGGCTACAATTCAGCTTAGGGTCTTGAACTTTGGGCTTCGGCTTTAGGATTTAGGGTTGAGGGCTTAGGATTGAGGATTTGGGTGTTGGGTTCAACATGATGGGAAGAGGGTAAACATCTGAATCAATTTGCCAGCGCGAGGTCGTTAGGTTTTTGTGCCCCACATCTCATAGCATAGAAGAAACTCCTCAGCAGCAACCTAACCAGAAGTGCCTGAGTAGCCGGTTTTTTGTTTTTGGACAGAGTAAACAATATCCTGTTTATAAGGTATGAAGCCTGAAAGGGGCATATGATTTTGTGCTACCCTGTTTTGGGGACTGTAGTAGTAGCATTTCTACTAAGAGTCCTACTCAAAACCCTGACCACCCCCCAAAAAAACTATGCATCCTTCTCCCTATAACCATTAAGAATCCTACTCAACACCCTGAACCCAAAAAACTTACACCCCTGCACCCTAAATGTTTTTGTCCCCATAACTCCTTCGGGGATCCATACACCATCCCTAAACCCCAAACCCCTGTAGATACCAGGGAGCGATGCATCTCTTATAGCTGAGAGAGAAGCAAAGAGGTGCTTAGGGTTCAGCGTAGAGTTTTTTACGGTTTCGTGTTTAGGGCTTAGAGTTCCGGGTATATAGTTAGTGTATAGGGCTTTAGTGTTTGGGGTTTAGGGGTTGCCCTTCCCGAAACTCATGTGCAACACCCACAAAGGTCCAACCAGGATTTGGGGCTTACCCTCCCCGTAACTGAGATGCAGCATCCTGAAGGGGCTTCGGTAGGGTTTAGGGTTTAGGGTTCGAGGTTTACAGGGTTTAGGTTTTAAAGTTTAGGGTTTAGGGTTTAGGGTTTAGGGTCCGGGTTTAGGGTCCGGGTTTAGGGTTCAGGGTTTAGGCTTCAGGGCTTAGGGTTTAGGCTTAGGGTTTTGGGTTTGGGGTTTAGGATTCAGGGTTTAGGGTTTAGGCCCGTCCTGGTAATTGGTGTTTAGAGTTTAGGGTTTGGGATGCTCCACGCTAATTCAAGACTAGACTGTAGGAGAAGCCACCTGAAGCCTACAAGCTATAGTCCCCCTTAAGTAGGGTTCAGGGTTAAGAGTTTAGGGATTAGGGTAGAGTCCCCCTTAAGTATATAGAATATGGGGTATACGGGGATCTTATTATAATATACCCAAAGCCATATTCTATCTACTTAAGGGGGGCTATAACCCCTGAACCCTGAACCTAAGCTCTTCACTCTCATCCGGCTTCCTGGCACTTAGAGGGAAACCTTATTGCAGATATGAACTCGACATTAGGGAAATACGGTGCATGGACGAAATCCTGCAGTCTTTACGTTTTCTCAAAATATCCTAAAGTCCAATTCTGGACCCCTCTAGGCGGATGTGCGGAGCCCTACGTAAGGCCTGAACCCATTGACCCCAAGTTCTAAGCCTTAAATCCTGAACCTTAAATCCTTAACCTTAACTGCAAAGGCAAAATCCGCAGCTCTATACCCAACCAATCCCCAGGGCTCAAAGACGTTCGTTCTCCTCGCAGGTGATGGCATTGGAATGGTTGGAGTATGTGCCCTCAGGACCTCAGCTTGGGACAAGATTTTGGGCTTGGGTATGATACCCTAGACCCTAAATGCCCTAAATTCCTCAAGCCCTAAACCCTAAACCTTAAACCCCAGACCCACAACTCCCCAAACCGCCTAAACCCTAAAGCCTCGACGGTTTAGGGTTTAGGGCCCAGAGCTCTGTTTCCAAAATTTTGGGGTTGGGGCTTAGGGCTCGATGTATTGAATTCAAAATCACCGGGCTGAAGACCCTAAACCCTAAACCCGAAATCTTGTGGGGTGGGGATTGAGGTTAGGGAGGGTTTAAGGTTAGGGGGTTGATAGCCCCTAAACTCTAAACCCTTAAACCCTAAACCCTTCGACCTTAAACCCTAAAACCCTAAACCCCAAACTCTAAAACCCTAAACCCTTAACCGCTAAACCGTAAACCCTAAAACCCTAAACCCCAAACTCTAACACACTAAACCCTTAACCGCTAAACCCTAAAACCGTAAACCCCAAACTAGAACACACTAAACCCTTAAACGCTAAACCCTAAACCCTAAAAGCATAAACCCTACACCCCAAAACCCTAAACCCTACACCCCAAAACCCTAAACCGTGAGGTTTGAGGTTATGGGGCTCGGAAAGACGAGGTTGGAGTTCACAAGCTCAGGGCAGAATACCAAAAGAGCAGCCGAGAACTTCGGTACCCTTTAGGGTTTAGGGTTTAGGGTTTAGGGTTTAGGGATTTAGGGTTTAGGGTTTAGGGTTTAGGGATTTAGGGTTTAGGGTTTAGGCCTTAGGCTTTACGGTTTCAGGGCTTCAGGGTTTCGGGTTCCGGGGTGCGTAGCAAACAGGAATCTAGCAACAATCGAAGATAGGTGTTCATGCCAGCTGCAGTCAATCTGCCTTGGTAACACTACTGCTGATCATAGCTCCTAAATCCTCAATTCCAACTAGCTCAGATCTGATTCGGGTTATCTGCGCCCCAAACCTCTACACCCCAAACCAATAAACTCAAAACCCCGCACGTGCACCTTGAGCCCGGAAACTTAAAGCCTAAGCCTGAAACACCAGTTCTTTAACGCTAAGACTCAAACCCTAAACCTTAACCCTAACCCGTAAAGCCTCAAACCTTAACCCTTAACCCTAAACCCCTTAACCCTAAACCCGTTAAACCCCGTACCCCTATATAACCCCTATAAACCCCTTGACGACTGATCGCAGGCCCAAGAACACTCCCGGCAGTTGCAGTTGCTTCGGTACTGGCCCTCGTTGCACGACCTTCTTGAAGGGTTTGAGGTTTAGGGTTCAGGGTTTAGGGGTTAGGCTTTAGGACCGCTAATAAGGGTTAACTCTTAGGTACCTGTACTAGGAGTATGAGGGAATCCCAAAGGGTTAAGGGTCTAAGATCCAAGCTACTTCCCAAGGAGTTGAGAGGGGATGGACAGTCAAACGGAAACTACGACATCGTTATTTAGCGTTTAGGGCTTAGGGTTGAGGGTTTTTGGCTTAGGGTTTCGGGTCTCGGGTTTAGGGTCTAGGGTCCGCTTTGAAAACCAAAAGCAAATCGCGAAGGTAATGGAAACTGGGGTTTATATGGGTATTTAGGGTTTAGGGTTGATAGTTGTGATCTTTGGGGCGGTTGTAGGGTCTGGGGTTTGAGCAGAGGAAATGAAAATGGAAAACTACTACCTTATATAAGCTATAGTCTAAACCCCTAGTTTCCTCCTTAATAACCCCAATAGTAGTTCCCTATATAATCCCCTGATTACCCCCTTTAAGGAGTTTAGACTATGGCTCATATGGGATGACGTAGAGGCATAGATGTTTAATGGGATGATCCACTCTTTGGCTTGCTTATGACCAACACTTTGGACTTGGCATCCGGGAACCGTAACAAATTGGTTTAGGGTTTAGGTTTAGGGTTTAGGGTCTAGGGTTTAGGGTTTAGGGAAACTATTCCTGAAGGGACTTGGTAGGATTTAGGGTTGAGGGTTGTGGGTCTTAGGGTTCATGAGGGTTACAAGTCGCCTAACTGAGGTTAGTTTACCTAAGTCTATGATGCACTTACTGAGTCCCGGCCTCAAAGTAGGGCTCCCAAGTACAGACAATGCATGGCTAGATGATGAGCTTCTTTGGTCTTTTCGTCTTCTTTCGCACGTAAACCTATACCCAACGCTAGGCCTAGACGAACGCAGACGTAGAAGACGTTCAGAGTCGTTGCTGTCTAGCTCTAGATTGGGACTACACACAGGGTAAGGTAAAACAAAACAACCCTTAACCTGAACATACCTGAACTGAAGGTTGCGATAATGCAGAACATTGGTGGAGGCTTAGGGTTTAGTTGAGAGCTTAGACCATCCTACTGTACCCAAGTTGCTCCGACAAGAAACAAGAGGTCCCTACATGACGCGGAGGCATGAATATGCCCCACCCCCAATATTGAACACCCACCACCCCCCAATAACAGACATGCCCCACAAGACACACAGTGGAGATGCTCTTGTTACCCTAAACCCTAAACCCTGAACCCTAAACCCTGAATCCTAAACCCTAAACTCTAATCCCTGAAGCCTAGACCCCATCATTGAGAGGAAGGGGATCCAAAAGAACCCGTTTGTTTGGGATGTCGCGCTTCGGTAAAAGCTTATGAAGGAGGAGTTCACAGGGTCTGTACAGTCCATGCCAGCAAAAAACATGCCTAAGAGGAAAGGGTTTTGAAGCCATCGAAAGGACCCTATGGGGGCTATTTACAATTGAATGCTCCCATATTGGCGCCTCTGCTTCTGCTCGGCAATTGTGTCAGAAAACACAGGTGTGATCTGGGATGGTCTTTAGATGGGACTCTGGGGTATTACCTGGTAACCTGGGTTCTTCTGTACCTGATGCCAAAAACCCTCAACTTCTGAAAGCCAGAATTTTCAACTCCAGCCCTCAAACCACCCAAAATCCTCTACCAACCCAGGAAGAGGTTAGGCAAAAAGTATAGTTCCTTCCCAGTCCTTTTAAAATGATAACTTTCCATACCCCCAAAACCTATTTACCAACAAAAACGTATTTCAAATAATTCTCTCAACCTCCACATTAGAATGGACGCAGAGCGGCGTGAGGGATCCGCAAGGAAGACACTGTCGGGTGCCGTTGGACAGTTGCTGCACATATTCCTGATTGCTGTTGATATAAGGGATTACAATAGTACCCCCCCAAGTGAACCCCCCCAGGGTTTAAGGAGCTAATAAGGACTATATAGGGCTTAATAAGGCCCAATGGAGTTCAAAATCTCGGGGGTACCTTTAAGCGGGGGTACTATTGTAATCCCTTACAACATAACGCTTTTAGTCACCCCAACCTCTACCAGAAGGACCTCACAACCTATCATATGACTCTAATCAGGACCCAAGTTCTAGAAGAAGGACCTCATAACTTACGTATCATACGAGTATAATAAGGCCCCAATTTTAGGGTTTGGGGTGCTAAATCCTGCTATTCACGGACCCTAAACTCTAAACCGAGTCAGGGAGGTTAAGAGCTAATGAGTTTTGTGGAGGGTTTTGAGGTTCTCGCATTCAGGGGCTTCAAGTGTGGAAATGGAACTACCCTAAACCCTAAAGGCCCGAAACCCTAAACCTTAAACCTTAAACCGCGAAAGATTTGGGAGCTGCGGCTGCTTCGGAATGAGGGCTGTTTAGGGTGCTAGCTTTGCGGCGTTTGCTGCCGAGGAACTTACATCAAGCGCGTTCACGGGTTTACAGGGTTGCTGTTAAGGAACTTAAGGCAAATTACCATAATGGGTATATATGGTAAATAGTAAGGTTAGGGTCTGGGGGGTTTAGGGTCTAGGGTTT
This sequence comes from Symbiodinium pilosum, assembly GCA_905231905.1. Lineage (NCBI taxonomy): Eukaryota > Dinophyceae > Suessiales > Symbiodiniaceae > Symbiodinium > Symbiodinium pilosum. The sequence goes on along the minus strand of CAJNIZ010010888.1, from coordinate 2,707 downwards.
CCCCAATATAGTAACCTAAATTAAATTCCTTAACAGCAGCCCAGTTTAGGGTTCAGGGTTGAAGCACCATGGCTGGGCTGTAGCACCGGGGAGAAGCCGCGTCAAATCCCGTATGCCCTTTTGTCAAGCCATACTGCTTTCTGCAAACTTAGGCCCCAGTATGCTGGGAGTTTGTTAGTATACTTTTCGCATTAATTTACAAAATTACTCTCAAAAAAGAGGAAGCAAGGGCCTCTAAACCATGAAACCTCAATCTTCCAAAATGTGAAATTCTGATAAGGATCCCTCATGTTGACCCAGTAAACATAGGCAAAGTCATCCCAAACATCCACAACATCATGCCTATACCAATGTAACCTCTTGATAGCCCCCTATACTCCTAGATTGACCCCCCTCAAACCCGAAAAACAGATCCTAAAGATCCTAAAGGCCAACCCTGCTCTAACCACTAAACCCTAACCCTGAGCCCTGCGCCCTTCAATCCGAAACTCCCAACCTATCTCCAAGCCATTAAAGAGAAAAAGCGGCCTCCTGAAGCCCATACACCTTACCTCCCAAGCTGCAAACCTTACCTGGACCCCAAAAGTATGCAAAATAATGGCCCTTATGGCTGTTATTATGGGCTTAGGGCTATTATTTTACATACTTTTGGGGGTTTAGGTAATCCCTAAAGCCTATATATCCCTATAGATCTCTAACCCTATCAATACATACTTTTGGGGTTTAGGTAAACCCTACAGGGTTTAGGGTTTAGGGTTTAGGGATTGGGGTTTGCAGTTTTGGGTTCCCATACAGGGATCTAGGGAAGAGCGTCTCGGGATTAAAATTCTGGGTTTGGGCTGAGGGTTCAGGATTTGGAGTTTAGGTTTTGGACTTTAGGGCTTCAAGTGTAGATAGGGTTCGGTTTGGGGGTTCAGGGGTCCCTGCCACCCCTTTCTACGCTATGCCCAAGCTTCCTTCCGATTTAGGACTACGTAAGGAAGAGTAAGGCTAATTGCACCCAACTGGGGGGGGAGGGATCTTGGAGGCGTAATATAGGAAATTTGTGTTTAGGGTTTAGGGCTCTATGGTTCAGGGTGTTAGGGTTAGTGGCTAGGGTTTAGGCAGCACCCATAGGCGTACAATTCCAAACGAGCACGGCTTAGGGTTAGGGTCAGGTTTCAGGTTTGGGGCTTCGGGCTTACCACATACACCCGCAAACAAAACAAAAAAAACAACAACCCTAGGAGCCTCCTCTAGCCAATAAGCACTTAAACCCTAAATCCTAATCCCTAAATCCTAATCCCTAAATCCTAAACCCTCCAAATCCTAAGCCCTAAATCCTAAACCCTAAACCCTAAATCCTAAACCAAAGATCATCAGATCCTAAACCCGAAACTCGAAATCCCAAGCCCTAAGCCAAAAGCGGTAATCCCCTGGGAAATCAACCGACGTGGCTCCGTCTCCAAGCATCTCCGGCAAAAGCGCCGCTGCTGACTCTCGTCCTGGCAGTCAACACCGCGGATTAGGACTTAGGGTTTAGGGTTTAGGGGTTTAGGGGTTTAGGGTTTAGGGTTAAGGGTTTAGGGGTTTAGGACTTAGGGGTTTAGGGTTTAGGGGTTTCTGCTTGGGAGTTTATGGCTTCTTTCGCAGAATTCCAGACTTAGATTTTAGCGTCCGGGCTTAAACCTTGGAATGTAAGCCCCTGAACCCTGAACCCTAAGCCCTAAACCCTAAGGCCTAAATTCTAAGACCTAAATCCTAAATAGCACGTTCCATTTTATTTTCCATTTTCCCAGTATAACCCCAATATAACCTGTAGGTGGTAGGGTTCTCAAGTTCAGGATGTTTGAGGCATGAAAGTTGAAACTGCCAGGGAGGAGCTCGGAGTGAGTTCTAAGTTTCTTCGGGAATCTCCCATGATGGACAGAATGACTCTTGTAGGACCCTATACCAGTTTAGGGTTTGGGGCAACCCTGAACCCTATGTAGCTGAACTCTAGGAACTAGAGCCTACCCTATTTAAACCCTAAACTCTAAATCATAACCTTGGGGGTTAAGGTATCCCTAAACTCCCGAACCCTGTATGCCCCTGTGTAGTCCCCGTAGGGCCCTTCCCTACATACGTTTGAGGTTCAGGTAAGCCGTACGGAAAGCCCAAAGGGATTCTGCCACCCTAGAGTCCGGCTTCCTGTGCCCCTGGGCTTACCCCGTTCCAAGCTAGTTGCAGGGTCGATTTTAAGGGGTTGGAGTTTATGGTTTAGGGTTTGGGGTGGGAGGGCGGTGTGGGGCCGGGGGGGGGTGGGAGGTTTTCAATTTGGGGTTCTAGCTGGGCCTAATCTCGAGGGCACGCGGAACAGGGTCTACGGACTGCAGTAGAGGCCTCAGTGATCACCATCACTCGTTTAGGGTTTAGGACTCCCTGATCTTACTCTTGCATGGTAAATCCTAAAACCCTAAACCCCAACGCCCCAGTCTCCTAGTCAAGGCCTCTACATGAAAGGCCTTTGCAGACAAACTCTACAAGCTGAGGATTGATAACCTAAAAGCCTTAAAAAGTTAAATGAGTATCATAACTATACGATCCTGTATTTCCGCCGGGGTCCCAAATCTCTTTTATGATAAAACTTGCTATACCATACTATAGTAACTTTTACCATACTGTACCCATGAATACGGGAAACCGCTACCGATTGAAAGCTCCAACCCTAACCTTAAACCTTAAACCC
>CAJNIZ010010886.1:0-11633 GCA_905231905.1 Symbiodinium pilosum | reverse complement strand
TGACTTCCTACGCAGCAACTGAAAACCGCAAAGCTGCTGAGTCCCGGCAGCCTAGCTTGGACTAACCTTGTTGTGCTTATTGGTCTCGTGCCAGCCGCTGAAAACCCTCAAGGTTTAGGGTTTAGGCTTTCACGATTTCTCCGCCTCTGGGTCGGCGGATTGAGCCGGAGGCTCTTAAGTTATGATATTTTGGGCATTTTGTAAGTAAATAGTCGGGTCTCCATATCAGAGTAACTTAATCTAAGCTCCTTAACAACAACCCAAATTAGGATCTGTCGTGCTAGGACTGGAGCTTTGCGGATCTCTGTCGAGGTTCTGGTTTTACGGCCTGTCCAGGCTGAGGATATTAAGCTTCGGGTTCCCTATTTGAAGGGTTCCTGGGTAATTCGCTACTCTGGCTTCACCCCTGCGTATGAATGAGAATTAGACAGGTTTTTAGGGAAAACTCTTTGGGCCTAGGCATGAGGTTAAGGTAGGGCTGTCTGGGACTGTCGGCGTGCAAATGCCTGAAGCCTCTTGCCGTATATAACCTTCCTGGCAGAACCGTCTTTCGTTTGCTGGGATAGTCTTGACATTGCCAACGCATTGATTCCCAGTGACACAGGTCTGCAAACGGTTAAAAAAAGAGCGCTGTACTGTCCCAGAGATATGGTATCCGCAGGAGGCACATCTTCCCGGCATGTTTGTACAGTGGCTCATGCTGGTTCTATGAGGGATGACGCAGAGAAGCACGCAATTGAGGATTTTATTTCGATGACTTGCGGGGATGCCTTAGCTTCCTAAGAAAGGCTATGACGATGGTATGACCCTCTTGGGAATCTATCCCTGAGTGTCCAGGGACCCAAATAATAGGGTTATCGGGACGAAATACGAGTAACATTATAGTATTTGGGCTCTAGAACCTTGATATTTGGGTCCCTGGACCCTTAGGGTATGCCGCCTCAACAAGCCAATTGGCGTGATCCTCCCTTACATCCCCCATGACATTGGCACCAGACCTCCTGAATAGTTGGGGTATATGAGCTACAGTCTAAACTCCGAGCATCCCCCTGAATAACCTCTGATGCAACCCTATAGTAGTCCCCTATATAACCCCACATATCATATAAGCCCCTTTAAGGAGTTTAGATTATGGCTCATATGGCTTAGTTCAATTGGGCAGGTGCCTTTGAGTCTTTGAGGATATGACGAAACCCTCCGGAGCAGACAGGAACTCTCGCCTCAGCAAACTAAGACAAACTAAGATGGAACCCTAAGGGTGCGAGGACTTAAAAAATGAGATTTGAGGGCCCAAATACTACATTATTCATGGTGTTTGGGCTCTAACACCCTATTATTTGGGTCCTTGGACCCTTAGGGGAACCTGAAAGGTGCCGTACAAAGCCTATTGCCCTTGCAAAACGGCTCTGTATTAGGGCTCCATGTCTCTTTGGGGGAGGTCTAGGAGTGTGATGCCAATGTCGCAAAACGGCCACAGAGTCACATGTGCACCAAATAGCTGTCGGCGAGTGCACTCTTGGATGTCAGGTCAGGAACACATAGCGGTCGGCACGTTGCAAGCGGCCTTGTATCTGTCGATGAGACTTTCTGGGATTCTCTGGGTGTGCATGGGCTCACGGCGGACGCAAGGGATCCCCCAGGCCCACAGAACCACCAGGCATCCCGCCCCACGCAGAGTTGTCACGCCGATGGCGCTTCTATGAAAAGTCTGTCTGTGCACAGCGACGCGCGGCGAAAGATAGCACCGAAACACACTTTTAGGAGGTGATCGATAGATCATACCCTGTCCCCAATCCTGCCCTCTTGCCAAAGGTGTTTTCACGATTCCCTGTAGGTACTCCAAGTCTTCCATACGAAGTTGCAGCTTCAAATGCAGTGTACGATCTAAACACTGGTTCAGTTCGGCACTGCGTCTACGTAGGCAACAGCAAGAAACATATTTTTCAGAGTTGCTTCATCTTAATCACAGCAGGAGGGGCGCCTTCAACTGTGAGCAGCTTCAGAGAACGCTTGGCTTATATTGGGCTTACACTGCTCATGCTATCATCATGCCATAGCATAGTGCCCCCAAATAAAATACTACTCATGTCATACCACTTCTGAACAAGATAAGAAAAAGGTTGACGCGGCGCGTGGCGTCTTCATCGAACTCTTTCGCAAGGCCTGGCAATGCGCATAATCCTTCTGGGTTTTGGCACGCGCCAGGCACTTGCTGCAGAGCGGACTGCAAGCCCATTGGTGAAGCAACTTTATCTAAGTCGTCTAGAAATCCAAGTTGCAGAAGTAATGCTTGTTTATCCGGTTGCTTGCTGGGCGCATGCCGCGCCCTGATGGAAGAGGTGCTTGTCAGCACAACTCCGAAGGGCCCTGTGTGGCGGCACGAAGTAAGAAGGGCAGGCGAACTCTTTATAGACGCGCCTGCTCCAAGATATTCACAAGCCGGCTGGTGCTCACACATGAACGGAGAGAGCGATCTACCAGGGACAAATCTTAAGCTTACGTGAATAAACACGTTGACAAACATGCCTGCTACGTTCATATTTGTTCGGGAGCCCCGTTCCCTCCAGACGTCCCTCTCGCGCATATGACTGCCCCAGCAACACACCACACTTTCCGGGGGCCTTGAATGCAGCTCAAGGTTAGTATGGCTTTGCTTGGGAATCAAAGGGAGATCATCTGAATTCTCTATTTCTACTGGGCCCCAACAATCGAATTCAGTTGAACAACAACATGACTACATATGTTGTTGGAATTTAGACGTCACCTGTTGTTGGAATTTAGCAGTCACCCAACGGAATTTCCTTTGACAAACAATCCGCTTCGGATTCAGGATGGGAACTATGTAACTGCACCCTGTCTGATAGGTAGGCCATTTACTCAGATACCTCAAGGATCCGAAATCTGCATCCTCCGGACTACTTGGAGGGTCAGGGGGAGTCAGTAAATATACCTGTAACCCCTAGAAGCCATACAATAACCCCAGTAATCCCCATTATTAACCCACTTACTAAGTCCCCTGACCCTCCAAGTAGCACCCTCAAACTACTAGGGTGCACTATGTGCTGTTCCAGGATCGCATTAACCCTAAACCCTGAACCCTAAAACCCTAAAACCCTAAAGCCCTAAACCCTAAAACCCTAAACCCTAAACCGCTTGCATACCTTCAGGTACCAAGGCATCCAAGTCCACATGGTACTTTCCAGAAATAGGGGGACCTCAATACAGACCCCAAAGCAGTAGAATGCTTACAGGGACCCACCAAAAAGGTACCCTAAACCCTAAACCGCGTGTTCGAGAAGCCCTAAACCCTATCCTATACTCCCTATGTTTCCCAGTATAACCCATTATCATAAATGCGCATGCCGTATATCTCCAAACAAAGTACCTTTCACCTTGGGACACCCACCACAAAACTAAGCTTTGTTGCCCATGGTGTGTGTTTGGGATGCAAGAGCAACCGCACGATGAAAAGATTTCAGCGGTCACGCGGCGCAAAGGGTTCTGGCACGGGGATTATGGGAATCCGAATTCATTTTACAAATTATCCGTGGTTCTGGAATTTAGGATTTGGTGGTTTGATTGATTCGGGTTTGGAGAGGTCAGCCGAAGGGCCGTTTTAGAAAGATTCGCACATTCGAATGCAGTGAGTGAATCATGTCTCTGAATATGTCGGGACTGACTAGGTGCTGAAACGCGAGGAGGGATCCTGGGTTGCTGTTAAGGAACTTAAATTAAGTTACTATATTGGGAAACCCTATTATTTACTGTATATACCCATTATGGTAACTTAATTTAAGTTCCTTAATCCCTATATTCCCCCGGTTTCCATTTCATTTTCCATTTTCTTTTCCATTTGATTCTCCAATATAGGGGGATAACCCCTTAACTTAAGTTCCTTAACAGCAACCCAGGATCGTTGGGAGAAAATCGCACCACCGTAGCGTCCTAGTCCATCGCAGCTTGCCCCGCTTCAGGTTCAACTCCGGTCAAAACTGAATAGGTTTAGGGTTTGGGGTTTTAGGGTTTAGGGTTTAGGGTTTGGGGTTTAGGGTTTAGGGTTTAGGGATTGGGGGTTTCCCAAAATTACGGGTACCTTTTTGGGCGTCTCTATAATAAGGACCATAGTATTTTGGGGTCTATATTGGGGTTCCTCTATTTTGGGAAACTACCATATCGTCTTTACTATTATGGCTTGACTATGACTATACGCTTATGGCTACCCATAATGTCCTCATTCGAGCCGTAACTCCTCGCATCCCCCTAAATAACCCTGTGAGTAGTCCTGTATGTAACCCCCTATATGACCCCCTGTAAGGAGTTTAGGCTTAGGCTCATTTGGTGTTCTCGCCGTCTCCCAAAGAGCGCGCATGACAAGGGCTTAAGCCATCTGCTTGCAGGGGGGGAGTGCGAGCCCTCAAAGCATGTTGCTTCGCTGAACCCTACGTTGTTGTTCACGGTTCACGGTTTTGGGTTTTGGGTCCTACACCAAGCTCCAGCCCACAAAAAAGATCTGAGCTTACGCGTACATACGTGCAAACTACATTCAGACCTTGGTCGCTCTGATGAAGGCTTCGGGAGTTGCTGCTGATAAGGGTTAACACGATTCATCTTCTTTTTTCCAGTACGCAAGACATCCCCCTAGTCCACCATGTTAAGTATATCCGCGACAGTTGATGAGTTCCCACGACCGAAAATCGTATATCTACAGGTGGGATGGGAAGGGGTGGTGCTTAAGGACATACAACTATATCATACAGGCAGGGCCTTTAAACCTCAAACCCGAAGCCGCTGAAACCGTAGGCCTAAACCCCTACACCCTGAAACCTAAACCGTAAATCACGCCTAAAACCTTGAAAGCTAAACCCCTAAACCCTGAAACCTAAACGCTAAAGACTAAGACCCTATTTAACCCTGGTTGCAGATCGGCCTGAAAAGTCAAGATCTGGGGAAGTTTCTCAAAACAGGGGATGGGGACCTGCAGGGATAAATCCCTACCATGGACGCAAAGGGATAGGGTTTAGGGGCTTGGGCTACCCAAATAGAAGGCCACAGTTCCGGAGAACCTACTTATCGTATGAGCCATACTCTAAACTCCTAGGATCCCCCCTTAATATCCCCTCTACTACTCCCCTGTATATCCTCGTTAAGGAGTTCAGACTATGGCTATTTTGACGTGTTCTCTGGTTGGTTAAATAGAAAGCCTAAGCTCTCAACCCCCGATGACTCCAGTTTCCACATTTTGCACCCCTGGGCTGTTGATGCCTAAAAGCTTGGAACGACAAATCCCTGGCACTTGGGCAGGATCATGGGAATCTTGCAAGTCATCTGAGGACCACTACATAGATTCATTCAGAACTTCACTACGGACTTCTTGGAGGAAGACAACCTAGACCCAGAACCCTGAAGCCTTCTTTGCTGAACCCAACCTCTGAAACCTACGCACTGTAAGCGCTTTGCACCCTGAGTTATCTCCTTTAAGGAAGGTGCTATGTGTTGTTTTCAGGGAAGCGTGTTCGGCTGTCAACCAAAGCCCGCCACCCTACACCCCAAACCGCTTAGCCCCAGAACTTTCAACCCTGAACTACGCAACTTCATCAAAAACCTGCACCCTAAACCTTGAGGTTCGCATTCCCCGGCGCAATGCTTCCAGAAACTGCACAGAAGCACCGACGCTCGGCTATTTCTCAAAGCACAGGTCCGTTTGCTGGGCACTACATAGGGATATCGGGATTAGACCTTCTACCGGTCAAATACCTTTCTGGAGGGCTAGGGTATAATCAGCAATCAACAAAAATCTTGCGGTCTCAATATTCGGACCCCCCATAATCTGCCACAGAACTCTTCGGGGCGTAGGCCATTTCCCTACAAACAAGGACCAAAATGCTGAGAAACATCGATTTCAGCAAGCGCACATCCCTGAGTGTCTTGGGCAAGAAGCTGGGAACTTTCGAAATTGATACAAAGGAGTCACAGTCACTGAGAAACATCACATACAGGCATAAGTAGTCTGTAAAATTCCTCTTTAGGGATTGTATGCGATTCATCTTGAAAAAGTCCCGGCTGCTGAAACGGAAACGCACCGAGACGCGCGCAACCTGCAAGACTCAAACTAAAAGATTGGACCCAAGAGGTTGCGAAGCTCATGCTGCACCAATATCGCCATCCTCAAACCCTAAACTCCATAACCCCTAATCCAGACCCCTGATTAATAAACCCACTCCCATTAATAGGGATTATGTTTTAATAGGAATCCTAATATTTAATATTTTGGCCCTTGAAAATAGTGGGTTTATTAATCGTGGGTACGCCTTTATAACCATTGTAAAACCATAAAACCATATAGAACCCTAAATAACGCTAAATAACACCGATACAACCCTATAACCCATGTAAGACCCTAAAAAACACCTCGAAACCCTATAAGCCCCTATAAAAGACCTATACAACCCTATGACATTCAAGTGATAAAGGACGACTACAAAATGAAAAAAACCTAAACTATGCCTTGGCTTGTCCTACCTGGTGTTTAAGGGTTTGCGGTTTTGCGGTTTGGGGTTCAGGGTTTTAGGGTTTGGGTGTGGGGTTTGGGATTCAGGGTTTGGGGTTTAGGGGTCAGGGTTTAGGGTGCTTAGTTAGTAGGAAAAGAGGCAAGGGAACCCTGTAGTAGTTCATATATCCGATGGCATCCCTCCTTGTGCTTTTACGTTCCCCACGTCCTTGCTAAGCACCAGGTGTTTTACCTTGCTTCCGAGGATATGGGCCCCTAGTATGGCCCTTAATCCTGGGATCCACTTTTGCTTCATATGTACCTTGCATGTTCCACTCTGAGCCCTAAACCCTACACCTTAAACCCTAAACCCTACACCTTAAATCCTAAAGCCTAAACCCTAAACCCATACCTTCAACCAGAAGATCTTGGCAACTTCCTCAACTCTCACGAGCCTCGCAATGACAGGTTGGTCCAAATTCACGAAGAGAAAATGTTCAAGAGCCTAGGCCTTGACCGAGCTTTTGGGGTTTAGGGGTTTAGGGTTCAGGGTTTAGGGTGCTTCTCAAAATGTGGGTGTGGGTATTTGGAAGAGGCCGCAGGGGGATTTTGCTGATTTAGCCTCTTTGGTTGAGGGTTTAGAGGGGGTTCTCTTACTCTTAGGAACCCCTAAGGATATAGATTCAAAACGGCTTCAGCATTTTGGAGAGTTACCCATATTGGGGTCTATGCACGAAGGAAATGGTAGTTTCCCAAAATAAGGGGACCCCAATATAGACCCCAAAATACTATAGTCCTTAGTATTGGGACCCCCAAAGAAGGTACCCCTAATTTTGGGAAACCCCTAATCCTTATAATCCCCTATAGAAACCCAGTTTCCATTTCATTTTCCATTTTCTTTTCCATTTGATTCTCCATTATAGTAGGTACCCCTAATTTTGGGAAACTCCCAAATCTAGACGACTTCCGTACGTACAGCTTAGAATTCTCATCCCGCAGCCCTGCATGGAGGGAGGTATTCCTCAACTCAAAACCCAAAACCCCAAACCCTGCACCCTAAACCCTAAATTCGAAACCCTTAAACCCTAAGTTCGAAATCTTAAACCCTAAACCCCAAACCCTGCACCCTAAACCCTAAATTCGAAACCCTTAAGCCCTAAGTTCGAAACCCAAAACCCAAAACCCTGCACCCTAAACCCTAAATTCCAAACCCTAAACCCTAAACCTTCCGGAAAATCTAGCCTAAAATCTGGTGCAGCTTGTCTCCCTAGCTGGGATCATCCTCTATATGGGGGTTTCCCAAAATTAAGGGGGTCCCCTTTTTGGGGTCCCTATCATAAGGACTATTGTATTTTGGGGTCTATATTGGGGTCCCCTTATTTATGGAAACTACCATATGAGCTACCGTCAAAGTTTCCTCGTGCAGTTAGGTTTAGGGTTTACAGTGTTTGGGATAGGGAATATGTCAGGGATCATGCTAAACTACCAAAGGGACACCAAGGTCCACCCTTGATCGCCCCTGGTAACAATGGTACTGGGGTCCCTAATATGATTTAAGCTATATTCCTTCATTAAAGGATAGTGGGCTCCCTGGGTAGCTTATGCGACCACCATTTGGGGTGAGGTCGGGTGAGGTCGCTGTTATTTGGCCAATCCCTAAGCCTCGATGCCTGGAGCCCTGAAGAGGAACCGAGTGACAGGATTGCCGAATGAAACATTTGAGCTATAGTCTATACTCCTGGCCCTTAATAACCCCTATAGTAGTCCGCTATGTAATTCCAAATATATAACCCCCTTTCAAGAATTTAGATTATGGCTCATTTAGGGTTTCGGGTTGAGGGCCCTTTTGACAGCACCGCTCACCAACGTTGCGGGGGAACCAGCTGGCGCACTAGAACCCGTAACAAAACCATGTCTTATATGAAGCGCCATGCTAGTTGAGGGGAAACCAACTGTGTTCCAAAAGGCCTAAACTCTAAACCCTAAACCCTACCTAGCAAAGGGCAGGCAAAGTCTGCTCGGTCAAGGACTCCAATAGTAGCCTCAATACAAACCCGTCCCTTCCGCACTCTCCTCCTTCCTTATAAAAAGTCTATTTGGGGGTTTCCCAAAATTGGGGGTACCTTTTTGGGGGCCCCCATAGTAAGGATTAGAATATATTGGGGTCTATATTGGGGTCCCCCTATTTAGGGAAACTACAATTTAACTGAATTTAACTTCCTAAACCCTCCATCTACCCTCTATATACCCTAAATACCAACTATTACTCGTTCCTTATGAAAGGTCTATTTAACTTCCTAAACCCTCCATCTACCCTCTATATGCCCTAAATACCAACTTTTAGGGACCATCTCCCTATTTAAGGGCGTTGGGAGGTTCCTGGCTTAAACCTCAAACTGTAAACAGACTTGTTGAGGAGGATGACCTATGGGAAAATGCGGTGGGCCAGTGGGCGTGAAGCTGCTTTCCCTTGGGAGACTTGGCCGCTTTCGCCGGAGTATACAGTCTAGAATCTAGGGTTGATGGTTTAGGGTTCAGGGTTTAGGGTCAGATCTCATGGGTTCAGGGTTTGAGATTAATAGGGCTTGGGGAGGGGGATCTGGATGGTTTTGGAAGATGTTGCTCGAGGAACGGCTGTAGCACATGGGCACTTAGGTTATCGGTGTTGGAAAACACATGGGGCCCAGCGAATAGAGTGTAAAGCTTCGCGCATGAGACCTGGGATACGCCATCGCCTATTACATCCCCAACTCTTAGGGCCTAATGTAGATCTCTGATTAATAAACCCACTCCCCTTTATAGGGATTATAAAGAGAATCCTACGATTAAGGCCCTTAAAAGGAGGGGGGTTGCCAACATTAAACTATCAGCACTAAGCACTGAACCCTAAACCCAAAGCACTAAACGCTAAATCCTAGACGCTGAACCCTAAACAGCCACCCTAGACCACTTTGGACTAGCAAGATGATCTTCCGCGCTCCGTGGGAAGAGGCGTAGCTTTTGTACCCAAAAGCAGGCCCCTAATGTGATTTCGGGGCTTAAGGCTTAGGGTTAAGACTGGGTTAAGAGAAAGTGGGCCAACACATCGAGTGAAGGTTTACAAACGCATGCATGCCCCAGCTAGGGGTGGAGGTGTCTGAAAAAGCAATCTTCACTTTAACCCTCAAGCGCTTCCATGAAGCTTTTCAAAAGTAACTCGGTTTACTGGTGCTGCGCTCTTTGGATGGGCTGGGAACTAGTGGTAAGGTGGGAATTGCAGTTGGAACTTTGTTAGTTACCATTCAAACCGTGTGTAGAATTTGCGAACCACGCAAGGTATTCTCATCTCATCTGAGACGCTCCCCTGGACCCTAAACCCTAAATTAGACCCTTGCTCTGGTCCTTACTCTTACCAGAGACACTCAATGCGAAGGCTTATGAGGCTCCCAGGGCTCTAACGCCTGACCATACTCCAAATTAATGTGGCCTATAGTCTAAACTCCTATTCTGCCCCTTATAACCCCTAAAGTACTCCCCTATATAATCCCGTACATATCCCCCTTTATGGAATTTAGACCATAGCTCATATCACGCCTTCAGAGGGCGGTAGTTTTCAGGGGGTCTATATATTCATTACTGGTGATTACTAGGGAATAAGAGCAACTACGCCGCATAATTATCTCCCTATGTAATATAAGCCCTTATTCCCTACTATGTACCCCCGAATAAGTTATGCTAGGCTAGATCAAGCGGCGAGCTTTGCATGTGCAGGACAAAGGCCTCCCAAGTCAAATGAAGAAGTTGCAAAACTCTTGAGTCACGGATGGAGCCTGGGCAGGTACTGCCATTAAGTCTTGCTGGCCACGCTTTATAAGAGTCATTTCCATCACATGCCTGCTCAGAACCACCGTGACAACGCATCAGAGTCGTGCCTAACCTCCAGGTGTGGCTGCTTGCTTCGGGCACCCGATTCCGGAAAAAAACGAGTGGGTATTTCTCGGCTAAGGCTCCGCAAGTCCATACCGCAAAATGAGAGGGGCTCTGAGCACAGGAACTCCCAAAGAGAGGCGTGCTAGTGTAAGAAACCACGGCAGCCGCACAAGAATTTTTGCGGGAAGACTCCCAAGACAGGGGTTCTCACTATGCTTCTACATGTCTGGGCAATACAATGCCAAACTCTTGAAACCAAGTCTTAGCCCGGGTTACAAATACATACCTTGGAGCCTTCACGAAGGTGGCCTACTTGCAGGGTCAGGAGGACTTGGTAAGTAGGTTAATACTGGGGTTAACAGTTACTGCATGGTTTATAGGGATGATTAATTAACCTATTTACTAAATCACTAAATCCCCTGGCCCTCCATGTATTCTCTTAAAGTTCAGGTTGTAGGCCTTGCCTACCACCAGCTGGTCTTACCGACTGTTCTAAGATGAGGCTCCTTGTGCACGTTTGAACATCAACACCGCTGACCAGCTGTGTCCAAACCAGCCCTTGCCATTATAACCCCTGTATAATCCTTATATAACTTCCCATATGATTCCAGGGAGTCTAATTTTTGGATCCCTTTGGGGGTCTGGGGGCGCTATTGGGGGAGACCCTAAACCCTAAACCTTAATCCCTAAACCCTAAACCCGAAACCCCGAACCCCAAGGAGCCACAGGAAGAGGCATGATTTTGGAGCGACGGTGCGATGGGAGGAACAGTTTGAAAACGCTGCAGGACGGCTGTGAGGACTTGCCAGCAGTATTCTGCTTGCCTGGACCCCAAAAGTAGGAAAGCAGGTAAAATCATAGCCCAAAACCCCTAGAAATCGCCCAAAAGGCGAATTATCATTCTACATACTCTTGGGGTTCTAAACCCTAAACCCCAATATAGTAGTTTCCATTTTCTTTTCCATTACTCTACATACTTTTGGGGTTCTGGCTGCACCCCACACAGGTCATCCCGAGACGCACCGCAGGCTGTGCGACCCACGCACCGCATCAAGTCACCCTAAAACCTAAACAGCAGATGGGTTCGGTATTTCTCAAACTCCGGGTCCCGACTTCCCCTAAGGGTACAATCCAAGAACCCGAATAATAGAGCTTTAGGGCCCAAATACCATAGCATCAAAGGGTTTAGGGTTTAGGGTCAGCATTTGGGCCCTAAAGCCCTATTGTTTGGACCCTT
>CAJNIZ010010885.1:0-11634 GCA_905231905.1 Symbiodinium pilosum | reverse complement strand
AGGGTATACATATGAAGAAAAGGTTCAGGGTTTAGGGGTTTAGGGTTTAGGGTGTCTAAACTCCTTGATGGGGATGATATAGGGGAGTATTATAGGGGTTATCAAGGGGGATACTAGAAGTTTAGATCATAGTTTATATAGGGTTAAGAGCTTCAGGTTGCGAGTTTGGGGTTTGGGGTTTGGGATTCAAGGTTGGGGGGTCCAGGGTTTATGTAGGATTTGGGGTTCAGGGTTTAGAGCTCCGGCTTCAGGATTATGTGTTTAGGGTTTCGGGCTTGCTTAGTTCGGTTATGAAATGCCGTGTCGGGGGGCTTAGCCGGGTTAGGACCTCAGAATTTTAGATGGGAGGGTGGGATTGGCAGGGCTTCTTTGAAGGGTGCGCAGGTTTTTATACGACGGACATAGAGTGAAGGGCTGCGTATGCCCGAAATTGGGGAGCCTAAGGCCGGGGGAGGGACCTGCCTTCGCGAAATTCTTGGATTTTTCAGGAAATCATGGGGTGGTCCTAGAGAAGCTCCCATGTGTATTGTTTTTGGGCTTGTCGATCTTCGGATATAGCGTTTAGGGTTTATAAGGGTGTAGGGTTTGGGGTGCATAACTTGGGTTTGAGGGTTTAGGGCTAGGGCGGCCGGGGGCGGAAGTTGTCAGGATTGACCGTGTTTGGGCTTGGGTTTGATGGGGCATCGTAAGGCCCATTTCTTTAGATTTGCATGATCACCCTTTTTCATCCCAGACCAACAGAGACTTTTGGATTGGGGGTTGAACCTTATAAGCCCTAAACCCTTTATCCTAAACCCTACAAGCCCTGCCCTGCCTTGCCTGCCACTGGCAGGAAGTTCTCATCCAGGAGATGCGGGATGCCAAGGAAAAGGCGGATTGACTGGGGAAAGTTGGGCTTGAGTTAGTTTAGGGTTCAGGGCTTAGGCGGGTTTAGGGTTCAGGGTTTATGTGTTCATGAAATGGTGTTAGGCTTCGAGGTTTAGTGGAAAGTTGTTGTAGCTCAGCGTGAAGGACCAGTTTTGGGGTCAGAAGGTGTTGAGGGTTTATTGTTGCCGGATTCTCCTCCCATACCCTATATATCTTTATGTACCTTTTTCCCTAAAGCCTAAGCTCTAAAACTCGCCGGTTGGTAGCTCCTTTCCTGTAGCTTGGCTTGCCTTATTAAGAGCTTCCTTCTGAACCGGCTAAGGGTTTTTTGACCGAGGATCTTAATCGTCAGGGGTTTGGTTTGGGGTCTTAGGGTTTAGGGGTTTAGGGCTTTTTTCTTAAATTAAAATTTGAGAGTTTTAAGTTCATTGGATTTGGGGGGTTGGGTGTCGGGGCTAGGGCTCGGAAAATCTCTTCAGAAGGATCCCCCCTTTCCAGCCAAGGATTTGTCAGAGTGGCTGCTGCTTCCCTGGAGAGCCCTGAGATCTTAAACCTTGACATCTTAAAAGCAGAAATCTTTCATCCTGAGCCACACTACAATGAGGGTCTCTTCGGGCATCCCTACATACTGCCCATCCATATCTACCTGCACTCAGAAACCGACTAACATGCACCAGCAGTTTCAACCCTACACCTTACACCCTACGCCCTATGCATCCCTGTATGATACCCCTGCATCATTCCTATATAGCCCCTATGTAAGCCCTATGCAATCATAAACAATGAACTACACCTACGAAGTAATTTTTCTTACTGGTTCTTAGTAGGGAATAGGGGAACATTTTAAGTAGGGATTACATAGGGATTATGTTTCCTCATTCCCCCCCTTACACTAAACCCTAACCCCCAGTAAGTTTTAGGAAGTCACCAGGCCATCGATGTTCGGATGCGTCAGCTGCAGGACTTGGTGGACCGGAGCAAGGACGCTACTATTCTTATTGGGGCTCTATGGGTTTTGAGTTCTAGGGTTTAGGGATGACTTTTATTGCTAGTAGTTCTATTCTTACCAGTACTATTACGAGTACCACGACTATGACGATTCCTGCTGTTATTACTATTTGTCCAATGTCGGGGCCTCTCCTCCCTGCACAAGCAGCAACACGTAGAGCAGCCCAGGCTAGTCAGATACAAAGCCTACTTTTCAAGACGCCTGCTAGCCCAGGTACAGCTCTACGTTTCACGGAGTTAGGCTACGTCCCCCAACTTTTGGTTTCCGGGAGTAGGCCACTAGAGATAGAGATCGCCTGAGTTGACCGTAGTCAGACTAATCTCTAATGTAACAGCGCCAAGACAGCTCGCCAAAAGGACAGCGAGGATGATAGCGCGGTGAGCGAAAACACAAGCCGTCTGGCTGCAGAAGGGTTTAGGGTTTAGTCTCTTCCCTCAGCCGAGGCAAGGACGTGTTTGAAGTTGTGGAAAGGAGAGAAACAGGATGTTGTGAACACGCGGTCCTGTAGCAATGACAGAATGGGATTGAGCTCTTCAACTTGGGGCTTCGTGTTGAGGGCTGCTGACTAGACAGGCAAGCCTGAATGAACGCTAATATTATTCTGTTGTGCTTCTAATCTTCGTGAAGCGAAAGTCGAATATGCCCCAAATCCCTCTCGTGTTGATTGAGGAAGTTTTGCATCATCTCCATCGCCTCAAATGTTTGAAATCCAGTCGTGTCGGGTGCGTTCGTGGTGCAAGGTTTCCTTTTTCAACAATATCCAAAACCGCAACGCAAGTAACAGGTGTAGACTTCGGGGCCCAAACTAGGTCATGCTCAACCCTAAAACGCCAGGGCATGGTAATGTATTCCGGCCAGTTGTTATACTGCCTAAACCCTCAGCCCAGGGATAACTGGGACCCTCACCTGGTCCAGCTCCAGATTGATAATCCAAGGGTTTTAATAACCCCAACCCAGGGGAAAAAACCGGCTATCTTATATGAGGCTACACGAGGATCATGTAGGCGCTATATGCGCTTGGTGTCATATGGGGGGTATATAGCCACAACCCCAGAAATCAGGAGTCTATACTGTTCGTATGATAGTTCCGTGGTCGAAGATTTCGAGTTTGGGTAGTAACCAACATCGACGAGAGAATTGGGTCTAGGGGTAGCCCAACAGGGTTCATGTAGCCATTTTCTACACCGCTTTCGTATATATATATATACACATGTATACGATATATTTCTCACAACCTAAGTACGTAGTGAAAAGAGGTTGAAATCCAGAAGCAGCCCTAAACCTTCAACTTTCCAGCATAAGCCTTACCTGAGCTATAGCCTAAGCTCCTGAATAGGGGTTTACATAGGGGATGACATCGGGATAGGGGTTACTAAGGGGGATACTAGGAGTTTGGACCCCAAACCCTTGTGGTCATGAAGGGGGGTGCTAGGAGTCAATAGTGGTTATTAAGGAGGCTACTACAAGTTCAGACTATAGCTGAAATAGGGAACCTCAGGTGTTGGCATGAACCTTGCCCGTAAAGTCCTCAACAACATCACTGTGGTGCTGGAGGCCTGGCATTTAGCGTTTAGGACTTAGGGTCTACGGCTTTATACTTTTATACAAGTATGAAACCTTACTCTACGACCCAGGGTCCCAAGAACAAGTAGATGTGCTGCTATTTCGGGGTACAAAAGGGGAATGCCTTGAATAGCAAGGTTCTACATGTTCACACCTTATACCCCTGTGTTACATATTTCCTTATATAATACCCTGTACAACCCCTAAATTCTACATTCCTTATACTCCCTATGTAACCCCTGTATCTTACCTTATACGCCTTTTTGAAGCCTTTGGTGAAGGCAAACCCGGCCTCCTGCCTTCGCAGGATGTGCATATCGCTTTCATGAACAGCCAGCGCGGTCTTGCGACCTGCATGGTGCCACGGATGCAGGTTTGAACGATGGGAGATGGCCTGCAACAGAATAGTGCGCATGCCAGTCAACATAAAAGTAGTAACAAGCACAGAGACAGCATCGTAGTGCTACGTCGTGTTCGCCTTGGTCGCCAGAGTCGGGGCAGGAGGAGTACGAGTTCGTGATGGGTGATGGGACTTTCAGGATTTAGGGCTTCAGGCTTCTAAAAAACAAAAGCTCCTGTGCGCCCCAGGGATACATTGGGATCATGAGGGGATCAAGGGGCTCCCTAGTAAGCTTTGCCGTATATCAGTGCATTTTTTCGAGTAGCTCACATGTGGTAGGTATGAATGATTGTAGTAAGTAGGGGATGCCCCTAGGATAATCAACCCGACAAGTTGTCAAGGGGCATAGTGGAATGAGGGCCAGTGCGAAAGACTGCGGTGTTTTGGGTGACGCTGCGGCGTGCCTTTTGCAGGATTTCTTACAGTAGCTTGGAGCCCAACATTTCTCAAAATTTCAGCCCAACCACATGAATCCACATTCCCAATCAGCACCGCAAGTGAGAATTCCTAAAATGGCAACAGGTAAGGGCACGCTTGACCAGGAGAATCATTTTGTCTATGCAGCTGGGGTTCCAGTATCTCCAGTGTAAAATCTTGGGCTAGCCCCTGACCCATCATCGAAAGCGTCACCCCCCTAACATCATGTATTCCCATCGTGTAACATCTCATACTGTGGGTTTTTTGAAAGTTAGGAACGGGATTGGGAGCATATATGGACCCACACAATCACCATTGTCCCATGTGGTGAGTATGTGTAGTTTGGGGTTTGACCTGAGTGAAAACCGTTTCTCCATGAAAAGGAGTCTAGCTCTTTCATAAAACAGTAAACGAGAGGTTGTTCTCCAAACTCTATACAGACAACTTACATCCTAAGACGCTAGCTGGGATTTCGGTTTTCGCTACATCTCCGCGAAGTGCAGGCGGACATCATTTGTGAAGAGCGGTAGGGACAAGTAATACACAAAGTGCGCCGCATTTGGAAACATGTTTTTCTAGAAAACTTTATTCTGGCTTGTTTAAGCTCGTAACCTTAAACCGCTAAGCAACCCAACATCCCAGGATCTGCCGAACTTGGCCGTTCTGTCTACAGACGGATCTTTCCGTGAGCGCGACGATTCTGAAGGCAGGCTACGCACTCATCTGGTGGGGTTCTTCAGGTTTCTAAGTTTCCTTATGTAGGAGAATCCCCATATATGCCTCACAAACATGCTGTACTCCTCATCATCTGGACACCCCCCCCAAAAACCACCCCCAAAAAAGGACACGTAGTGTTGGGAAACACCCAAATACGGCAGGTGTTTGTGCTCCTAGCGTTTACAGATCCTAAGGGAAGTCTCCAGCATTTGGGAATCTCCTTTCTGGCATGATGTTTTGAGGACATCAGCATGTCGGGTGTACAAGTAATCTGTGTGCGATAAGACCCCTTTCAAGAGGAGGACCTACATGGAAGTATGTACGAGTTGCAGAGTAACATTTCAAGAAGTGAAACTTGACATTGGGAGTTCCAAATCCAGAGTAGATAATTGAAACTATGCTTGCCCTAGTCGTTTGAAGCCACAGCATCAACCCCCCCAAGCCAGATGTTCAGGTGCAGTTGTGCCGGGCCAGTCCATGTACAAAGTCCTGCGGATGCAGGATCCGCATTCTTCTGGGTTGCGATTTTCTACCAGTATCCAGAGCATCCCGTTTGTCATAGGCGTTCCGACCTGATTATATGGTAGTTTGCAGAAATGAGAGGACCCCAATATAGGCCCCAAAGTACTAGGGTCCCATTTCTGAAGCCTAAACAGGTACCGTAATCTCGAAACCTCCATATTATGCGAGCACCCATATTCAGGAGAGTAAGAATAGCCTGGTCACCAGTTTTGCAGCGATGGCTTGCATTCCTCTGGAAGTAGATGTGGGTTTCCCAAAGTTAGGGGTGCCTTTGTGGGGATCCTAACATGAAGGATTATAGTATGCTGGGGTCTATATTGGGTTCCCCGTATTTGGGGAAACTAGTAGATAGGCGTCGCGGATGGAACGACACAGGTCATGTCCTGGTATAGAGCAAAGCCCAGCTGCATGCTGCAGCATGACGAAGACGATTATGTGGCTTTGTGGACCTCTTCCCTAGTATATCCTAGTATCACATGCAAGGCGCACAAGACAAGGGCCAGACGTTCAGTATGCTGTGCTGCGGCTAGATCACTGTGCCGAAAATCTTCACCTGCGTTGTGTTTCTCAAAATAACCTCGATCTATAGGCTTCCTGGATCTACAGGCTTGGGATTCCTCAGCGTAGCTCCTTTCAGAACTTTCTTCTTGGTAGTTTCCATGACTAGCCGGGCCCTAGTATAAACCCCGACATACTATAGTCCTTACTCTCGGGACTTCCAAAAAATTACCCCTAATGTTAGGAAATCCTATGCCCTATATAGCCCTATATAACCCCTATATCCCTATCCCCTTCAGAGGTACCTATAAACCCTATATAGCCCCCCTTTAGGCTCAGTCCTTCAGGGATTGGTGCGGGCAGGTTTCTGGGGTTCTGGCATGGAACACAAGGTGAGACCTGAGATTTGTGGGCAATTCTCATTTGGAAGTGTGGTGGGCTTAGGGTTTAGGATTGAGAATTCAGGGTTTTGGATTTAGGGTGTAGGGTTTAGGACGGTTCCGGGCTTGGGATAATTCACAGCTTCAGGTAGCCTAGGTCTTACATCAGCTGAGGGCTCACAGTAGTTTCGGGTTTTTTGTGTAGTTTAGGGTTCATGGCTTCAGGTCCTTCCCACTACAGGGTTTAGAGGCTGCTAGACTAGTTAAAAAAAACCTAAATATCCTGAGGATGGGTGACGGCATCTGCTTAAATCAGCGTGTAATCTTGACTGTGACAAATTGCATCTTTGCGGACGCTGAGCAAGGTAATTGTTGCGACAGTTGCGAGCGAAATGTTGCCTGCATCTGTTAGAGATGCCCCAGCTTTTCTCACTTATGTACCATATCTGCATGACCACTCGCAAGTCGCAAGGGGCCTTAAACCCTGGACCTAAACTTTGAACTGTTTATACCTAAACCCTCCACCTACCCTCCATTATAGGGCCTAAGTACCTATAGTTCGGGGCCATATCCCAAATTAAGGCTACGAAGAGGGTCTTGGTAGGGCTCAAGGGCAAGGCGCCGGGTCCGTCGAGCATGGAAATGGAAGTAAGCAAATTCCAGAACCCATACGAGCTATAGACTTTCGTCTAAACCCCTTAAAGAGAGTTATACAGGGGATTATAGAGGGGAGCATTATGGGGGTTATTAAGGGAGACACTAGGAGTTTAGACTCTACACAGCACAATCCCTGATTATCAAGATGCGCCTTCACCCTTACACGCCTGTTCCTCAGCTGGAACCCTGCTTCACATCAATGGCCAGGCTCGGTAACTAGTTGTCTTTCTACCTGCTCTGCTTCCCTAGGGTTTAGGGTTTAAGGGTTGCCTTTCTTTCCTCAACGGATTGAGGGACGGCGTGGCAGAAATTTGGAGCAGGAGTCTAGATCTGACTGTCTGCAGGACTTTAGCATCCGGATGTCACCTGCGGGCACCAAAGATCTGGAGGACATCTGATACTGGAATGTACAGGTTGCGCAGCGGGACCCAAAATTAAAAGCCTCACATATGAATCCAATGGCATCCAATGGCCATCATGCAGCGCTGCTCTTGCTGCACGCTCGCATTTCTCCATTGAAGATTGTACACTCCCCCAAACTAACATGGAAACCCATATAGCCCCATTTTAGAGGGGCTGTAGTCTTTATAGGGCCCCTTTTGGGTTTCCATGTTATTTTCCGGGAGTGTAACTCTCAGCAGCTTCTGGAGATGTTGCTAGACATGCTTCAGGGCCTCCCAGGTAAAAAAACAGCTCTGACATGAAGGTGGTTGTACAGATATTAAGTAAAATGGAAACTACTATAGTATATTGGGGTTCATATTGGGGTTATATAGGGATAATGGAAAATAACATGGAAACTACTATAGTATATTGAGTTTCATATTGGGGTCATATAGGGATAATGGAAAATAAAATGGAAACTACTATAGTATATTAGGGAGCCCCGAAGAAGGAACCACGAGTGTGAGGCACTCTCTTCTGCCATTCAATAGATTGGAGCAAGTGGGAGGAGTTCTCCAGGCAACTAGCAAAATACTTACCACAAGCCGTCTTTCGTTTGTAGCCTTAAAGAATTCCTACATTGCCGATATGCTAAAGACCTAGATTCGTTCCGCATGCTCATGAGCTCAAGTGGGGGACATATCGAAGACTGCCCCCATAGAGCCCTTAATGGGAACCCTCATCTGTGCTTTGTAACCCCATATATTCCCATTTTGCCAACTTGGACGTCCATGAGTAAATATAGAATCTATTAACACTCGGTTGAACTGAGCCATCTACCTCCAACAAGGGTGCCCTAAACCCTAAACATTTCTTTTGGGGGGAGAAACAGCCCAGTGCAGGACTCAGAATACGTGCTGAGCCCTGTCAGTGCAAACCTGCAGTTGGCACACGAGCCCAAGGACAACATCTTGCATCTTGGCTGGGTTTAGGGTATAGGGAGCTTTTAGGGTTTAGGATTTGAGGTTCGGAGTTTAGGACTTTAAGGTCTGCAAAGGGCTTAGGGCTTTGAGTTCAAGATCGTAGTACCCTAGGCCCCGAAGTATGAATAGGTTCAACAATTTGTTCCCAAAGTGTATGCAGTATAGATGGTTTGGCCCTCTAAACATCGTCATGCCTCTAGCAATACCTAACATTCCGCAGATAGTACTACTTGAGAGCTGCAGAATCGCTATGTTGATGGAGCCGGGAGGATCGGGCTGTCCGGATTGGCTTGTGATCTTTTCAGCCAGCTCATTCTCGCCCAGAACCTCCCAAGCCCTTCGTTTCAGGAACATTCCTGCTGTCCTCTACTTCTTAGTGCAATTCAGAGGGGATTTGGTGTGCTCTTGGGTTCTTGGCACTCGTTGACCTGGTGGGTGTTTTTTTTTTTTTTTATACGCATGCACCGGCACGGTGTAGCTTTTGGCGTTGCCCGTGCACAACCATAGAACCCTCACATGTGGATCACGTTTCTGAGACGCAGTGTTGCGAGTTTAGTGTTGATATGCCCAAGCACCTGCCTATATGACCCCGTCTTGGAGTTAGAAAGCAGTTGCAGTTTGGATGGTAAAGCAGCCGTAAAACCCAAGGTTCTAGATGAAACACCAGGCAGACGTAAACCAGCGTGCTGCAACAACACAAGCACCATAAAGCTCAAGCCTTTACACCGTGCTCCCTTCCAGGCACATAGAACAAAGCCTATAAACCTTAAGCCTCTACACCCTATTACCATTATTACTAGTATTACTATTATTACTGCTATTACCATTTTTTCAGTTTTGTCTTTTACTATTACTATTACTATTACTATTACTATTACTATTACTATTAGTACTACTATTACTGAGGAAGATCCGGCTGGAAGTTGCCACGGAAGAGTTAGCGGAAGTCTTCCTCCGGCGATCTCAGGCCGGGACTTCCTCATGGGTGGTATGAAACCACTGAAACGATGGGTTTTGTTTTTAAGCGGTTTGGGCTTTACAGCTCCTGGTTCTTAGCCGGGCAGTTTTGGGTATGGTGCTTTCTCAAAACAGGGGAACCCTGAAGGACCTATGGGATCTGCGTGGATTAAAAAAAGGTTATGGGGGTCCCTACCAAGGCGTCTACAGGGGGCCTCATGTAAATTTGGGACACGAAATTTAAGATAAATTTGGGATGCCCTTTTTGTTGTTTGTTAAGAAGATTTCCGGCTATTGAAGTTGCTTTTAAAGCTTGGGCTAAGTGGGTTACCATCGTTTGAAAAAGGACGTTTCGTAATGCGCTGCCGTCTCCTTGAGTCTTCTGACCCAGAGCATACTGACGTTCCAGATTTCTAGCACAACCCGGAAACTTACATGAAAGATGGCCCTATGAAGACTACGACTTTTTTCAAGAATCCATGCTAGATTTGGGGGATGGTAGGGGCCAAGTATATATTTGGTTCGGAATGGGTCTTTACAGAGATTGACCTTTGGATGGAATGACGTGGAACCACTTATTCCCCGCGCCAAGCCCGGTAGGTATAGTATTTGACGAATGTAGAAGCTTGAGATAACAAGCAATATTATGGTCCCAGATGTCGTGTGCACTTACGGCATAGGATGCTTCAAATCGACTTCAACATGCTGTTGGTAGTCATCTAAGCCCCTATAGTACTTCCCCAACCCCTGGGTAACCCTGGGGCCCCTCGAAGACACTAAACCCTCAAACTTGAATGTCAAAAGCCGGAACCTCTACAGCACAATTCCAGAGCAACTCAAGTACCGCGTGGCTTCAATTCGTAAAGCATTAGGGTTTTGGGTTTCAGGTTAGAAGGAAATTTGCCTTCATCGGCCCTGCACAGGTAAAACACCTGAGGCGCATCAAGAGCGACTGGGACATGCATCTGTAGTCCAGGTTCTTGCAGCTTACATGGCGTTTGTAACCCGCCACTCTCCCTGAGATTAAAACCCTCATCCGCCTAATGTGCAACGTTCCGTTTATATTCCAGTCTACCACAACTCGAATGTTTCATAGTTATTGGGGGTAGGGGATGTTGATATTGAGGAAAGAGAGGATTACTTGGCAACCCTGCCAGGGGTTTCAACACAGGTTCTCATTCGGGCGCCTTTGATACACGGTTTAGGGCTTAGGGTTCAGGGTTTAGCGTTTAGGGACAACATGCACTTTGCCAAGGCGATCTTTCCGAAGAATCGCGGAAATTTCACTTGATGCTGCTCGGTGAAAGGGTTTCGGCTTCCTATGTCCCAAGCCCCGTCGAGGGGTGCAAATGCTCAAGCGGAAGCCTACTCTTACTGAAATCCCATAACAGCATGCAAGACGGGAAGCCTTTTTAACTCCTCAGTCCGCCCTTGGTCCTTGCGAAGCGGTGGAATGAGTTGAGGTACTGCTACGGGGCTATAGGGGAAGCAGAGAAGGATTACTGTTGGGAATGGCTAATGGCTCCCCAAACCTCCCTTCCAACAAACCCCAAGTTCTGCGTGCGAGGCTTGGGCATCTCAACATGCTTTGGTCGGTCTTTGGAGGTATTTTGTGATAAGGATAGCATTATCATTTGCCTGTCTGTTATCTGTTTGACCGCCTGCCTGCCTCTCTGTGTGTGTGTTACATCTGTTTATATGCCAATCTATTTACACACTACTTCTTATGTTGAATAAATAGGGCTGATGTCATGTACCACCTGTGATTGTCATAGACTCGTGGAGCCTCCAGTGGTGACCTTATCCGTCCCAGTATTCTGTTGCAAAGATTTGGGAGTTTCTCAAGCAACCCTACATACCTCTGGCCTCCCGATAACCATCTATAGCCCCGCTTAAGTAGATAGAATTTGGCTTTGGGTGTATTATAATCAGGTCCCACCATATTCTATCTACTTAGGGGGGATTATATAGTTAGAGAACCGTCATTTGACAAAAAGCCAGCGTAGGAGTCAAAAAAGACAACATCAATCTCGCAAGAATCGCAAGGTAGGGGGTCAAATGTTGGCCCCGCCCCCCTTCATGTGCTTTTCTGATGCTACTTTAGAGAATCTTCAGTCAAAATCATCATGGCCCATGGCCCCGTATCTCCCAAAGGGCTGAACCCCAACCGTATAAGCACTGGAACATAAATCCCAAGTGCCTAAAACCTTTTGATCCCCCACGGCCACGGCCCTACTGTAGGGGCCTAAATAATGACCAATATTATGGTTCGATATTCCT
>CAJNIZ010010884.1:0-11634 GCA_905231905.1 Symbiodinium pilosum | reverse complement strand
TGATTGCAGGCCCAAAAGTGTGTGGAAAAGTTCACTTGTGTTTTCACATTTCTAGGGATTCTAGCAGCGCAGCTAATGGCTTGCAGCGGCTAGCTGCGCTAGCAGTCACTAGCAGCTAGCAGCTAGCAGCGAAATAATCAGTGACTAGCATTATTACAAAGCTTGCTGTGAAATTGCAGTGCATCCTACTTGAAAATCAACTGGGGAAATCGTCTACAAGCGTAAGGCCACTATGCTACTTTAGTAGCTGCCAGGTAGCTGTGCAGGACCACAAAGCCCTGCATGCCTTTACAGACCACACCAGTAAGTCTTCGCAACGTGCCACAAATTTCGTAAATGATCAGGCCACTGAGTAAATTCAGCGAATGGCAGGCCAATAACAACACGTGTTTTGAAAACCAAATAGCGAACCCTTTCCCACTGTCCTGAAGTTGTTGTTGAAAGTTGACAGGGGTGTGTGATGATAGCTTTCAGCTATCAGGTGATAACCTGCAATCACTGTCAGAATCATCAGACCTGATAACACTTCATACTTCTCAGGAGCTGGGCTTGGCCTTTCGTTGCATCAGTGCAAGCGAGCCGGATCAGGACGCCCGCAAGTTCATGCAGAGCAATTTTTCCGAGAGGGACATGCCACTCCGTGTGTTTGACACGTTGCACGAGCAAGAGCTAGCAGCAGACGTGCGCCGTGCTTGCTCGAGACATGGGTCAGAATGTACTACTGCTGGCCTGACCCAGCAGCTGGCGGTTTTTGGGACACCCTGTGACCCGTTTTCGAAAATGCGTTGCGAGCGGTTCAGTGATGGAGCCTCTGCTCATGCCAGTTTCAACACCAGCTTTGAGGACCTGAAATCCTGGTTGACTAGGTTCAACCCCGGGACCTGCGTCATGGAGCAGGCTGAGGGATTCGCTTGTGCTTTGCAGTCAGGGTGTTCAGAGATGCCGCTTGATGTGTTCCTTGGCTTTGATTTCGCTGCTGCTACTGAGCTACTGTGCTGCTGCTCCTTTGCCTTTTTGCCAGGCCTAGGCCTAGTGACCTAGCGACCTAGTGACCAAGTGATAGTGATTAGTGATTAGTGACCTAGTCACCTAGTCCTATGTGTTGGACTTTTAGACGGTTGCTGCAAGGCATAGCAGGCGTAGCGTAGCAGCAGGAATTTTCAGCATGGAGACGCTGTGTCAGGCAAATTCAATAGCATAGGTTCTCACCTGAACAGACGTGCAGATGTCATTGCTTGTGTGAGTGAACGTTTGCCAGCACGCAGCTTCAGGCCCTTTAGGCGCAGTGGCGCTGTGAACATGTGTGTGTTCTCATTGGGGCTTGAGAGTCAGGATGACAGGGCAGTCCAATCAATGCTGTTGAACCATAGGGGTTGCAGAGCAAATTTGCTGGTGCAGCTGGAGAGGCATCCAAGAAATCTATCAGTTGTCAACTGGAGCTAGCTAGATGTTTTGATTGCAACGTGTGGTATACTTGGTATGCACTGGGCCCAGGTTTCTGCGAATGATCGAGTCAGACTGTGAGTTTCCAGTCGCGGGCTACCACGTACTCATCCACAAGCTGAACGCAAACACATGGCTTCCCATCAGTCGCCCCAGGCCTGCTCCTACTGTAGGGTTGGCGTTCCAAGTTCTTCTGAGGTCTTTCGGTTGTTTTAGTGGTTGACAGTACTGCTAGCTGCTAGCTAGATGCTGGCCCTCGGCCCTAGACCTGCTAGGCCCCTAGGCACCAGGCCCTATCCTTGGTAGGCTGTGAGCCATTTGCCCTCCAGCTATTGAGCTGTTCGGGAAGGGTTGCACAAAGCCAATTCTGAGCGCACTTCGAATTTATGAAATTCCACCTAGGTCATAGGTCATGGCGGTCATGGGCATTCTGACAATCATCGTGTCATGTTTCTTGGTTCAGGGGTCAACAGGGGCTTCTTGTCGTGTTCATTTTGCAGAGAAGCTTGGAGTATGAGGCGTTGAGTGCTCGTGCTTGTAACCTGCAAGCATGGTTTGGGATGACAACTTTTTGATTTCAGGGATTGTGTGAGTGCGGACCTGATGTTTAATGATATTTCGTTAGCCTGGAGTACAGCACTGGCTGTGATGTTTGGCACGGGGTGATCGCACTATGGAAATACCTGGGACATTGTGGCTGCTCTTAGGCTGCGCGTCATAGAATGGATCAGGGTTGTGCTCGTGCTGCTGACTATTGATTCGCAACTGCTAGCCAGTAAGTCTCGGAAGAGGTGCCTTTGCGGTTGTTGTGGCTTATCAGCTGGCGCCTTCGTGCCCACAACTGCATCATGAGTCTGCTAACATTTTTGCCAAGTTCTGGCAGTCTAGCAATTCCAGGTTCCCGATGTTGTCAGTGGTCCACTATAGTATTGTAAGTAAGTTGTATTTAATTTGTTATGATGTCAGCTAGTGTTTTTCTTCGTAGCAAGTCGTCCAGGTCGTTACTAGTCACTAGCCACTTGCTAGTCACTAGTCAACAGTAAGTTGTAATCACCTGCTCACTTTACCCCCACTCAATTCGCAGAATTGAGTCCTCAGCTCTGCAAACTCAGCTAAGCCTGCTAAGCAAGTTTCGTCCATAGCCATGTGTTAGAGTCATCATGCAAGATGTGGGCTGGGGAAATGTTGCAGAAGATGCAGTTTTGCTGGGTCTATCCGAGAATTCTCCTGGTCCTAGTGGCCCTAGCGGTCCTAGCGGCAGTTCTGGTGGTGACCTTGCTTCAAGGCCAGGCATGCCCAGAGGCAGACCAGTTGGTATGATTGGTAGCAAGTGGCTTCGTGGCATTTGGAGGCGTGATGGTCATCATGCCAGCTTAAGTGGGCGTGAAGCAAGGCCCATTTTGGGCCAAAATCCTGAGAGCGTTGAGAATAGGATTGAGAAGAATGTGCAGAGCACCTCCTTGGCTTGCTTGGCTCGAGGTGGTGTCATGCAAGGTTTTCGAGCTTGTTTGGACACAGCCCAAAGTTCTCTTCTTGAGTGTGTGAAGTCGTGTTGGCACAAGATTGAGAATTCTGCTCAAGGAAATCAAGGGCGCGCAACTGCTGCATCCATTGCGCTTGGTGCTTCCAGGCCTGTAGGATCTACAAAGCTGTCGTTTAGTTTGGCAGCTGCTCGTGATTTTGAAGGGTCTGAGCGGACTTTCGTTCGTGACAGGCAGCGTGTGAGTATGTGCAACCTTCACTTTGCGCCCATGTCCTGGCGTGTGCTACTACAAGCTTTCCAGAGACAGATAGACAGCAAGGATTTGGTGCCGATGTGCGTATACAAAAGCCGTCGATATGATGAGACACCGACCAAGTTGAAGCTCCCAGGCAAACTTCCAGCTGACCGTCGCAAGGTACTTGGGAAGCCAGCTGGTGGCGTGACAGCGAAAGTGTTCCAGAGCAAGCTGGAGGTTGCTTTCTTGATGCATTCGAAGAACCTTGACAAGCACATATTATTCCGATCGAGTATTCCATGCCCACTTCAGCTTGTCGACTCATGTACAATTCCAAACGTTCGATGGCTCCAAATGCAGGTAGAGGAAAGAATCCCAGGCTTGCAGCACTTCAGCCAGCAGTTTGCCCTCAAGTTTTCGTTGCCTGCTACAGACCGTCATTTCTCAAACCAGGGTGCAGAGAAAGCCCTGAGCAGCGATGACAACGGTTGGAACATGCATCATTTTCTTTGTGACGCACATAAAGCTGCACAGGTGCAAAAAGTTCAGTTTGAGCTTCTTACTGGGAACGTTTCAGCCATGTTGATGTTCTCGGTAGCCACTCGACAAGGCAATTCGCTGAATGAGCTCAAGGCCATTCTCATGCAACTCATTGAAGATCGTGTAGACATCCACCTTGGGCAGCCGCCTCCAGAGTACACTGTGTACCGCAGAGCTGTGCGTGACTTGTTCCTTGCCGCTGGACAGACAGCCATGCCTGAAAGTCGCAGAACTTTGCGCCGGAGCAGTGGTTCAGAAAATTCATTGCGTCGGCGTGTAATTTTGGAACACCTCTGCAATGGCAATTTGCAACGAAATGATGTCATTGAATTCTGGATGCCCACTGCAGATTTTGCTACGCGAGAACAAGTCGTTCATGTCCTCCAAGAGTGGCTTGTGCCTGCCTTGCTGCCAGGACCTTGCCCAGCATTCCCAAGATCCCGATGGACAGGGGCAGATTTGTCCGTGGACTTTTTTGGTCTACTTCAATCACATCATGGTCTCCTTCGACCTTTGATACAACAGTGGACTCAAGGGCGCACAAGTGTTGATGCCCCATTGTGCGCAAACAATTTGCCTCCTCTTCCTGCCTTGGACTCGAGTGTAGGGTGGGCTCCCTTAGCAGCAAACGCGCAGAATCGTCCTGAAGTTGATGAGCAGCCCAACATGGCTGTTCCTCAACCTGAGGCTTTGCAGGTTGCAGCATCCAATGCCGCGGGAGCAGGGGCGGCTGACCCTGACCTGCCTGTGTGGTACCAAGCTGCCGAAGCTGTGGATGTGGATGTGGATATGAAGGATCATGTGCAAGCTGACAGTGGGGATGTTGATTGGGCGTCCTTCAACGCGGCTCTGAAAGCCAAGCTGGGGAGATGGTGCCAGCGTGCTACTGTGGAGCATGCGTTTGTGGTCATGCGCGCAGCCATGAAAGCACCATTAAAGCTTCTTCGTGATGTCTTGACCTTCGCGGGATCTGCTTGGGAGCAGAAACAGGCAGCGTTGAAGG
Source organism: Symbiodinium pilosum (assembly GCA_905231905.1). Taxonomy (NCBI): domain Eukaryota; class Dinophyceae; order Suessiales; family Symbiodiniaceae; genus Symbiodinium; species Symbiodinium pilosum. The sequence goes on along the minus strand of CAJNIZ010010884.1, from coordinate 6,930 downwards.
CAACCACTGGGACAAGGAGTTACCGTGTTTCAAAAGCTGCTGATGGTTCCATGCAGGGGGACTTCATGCGTCTGGTGCAGCAAGGTTTTCATCAGCAGCTAGCCAGCTTACCTGCAAATGCGTGCCTTCGATCAACACGGGTCCTTTTGTTTCGCAAGCTTGCCCGTGCAGGTGCTGCTGCTGAGCAGCTCATGTTTGCAGAGCACAGGGCGTTCCCTTTCAAACTCTTTACAGCTCTTGGCGGAAACATCAAGTCCTTTGATGAGCAGCCTTGCATGTTGGATAGGTTGTCTTTCACAGTGACCAGGCAGCGTTATTCAGATTTACAGACACCAGAAGCCCAGGCTTGCCTTCATGGCCATGCAAGCTGCGCGAGGTCGTGAATGAGCAGACAGGAGCACAGTTGCCAATGACAAGTGAGGCCAAAAAATACCAGGCCAGGGCAGCAAAGAAAAAGAGGCAGCTCAAGGGCAAACCCCGAAAGCACAGGCGTGGAGGCGGTGCTTATCGTGCTTATCTGAGCATCCATGGTCGTGGAAAGGTGTTGAGACAGCATAGTCAAGATTCTTTCGCCAGCTTGACGGCTGGCCGGCTACCGTGAACGTGAACTGAAGCGGGATCCAGAGAGGTTTGCGCATTATGCGGAGATTGGCAAAGCTGGGACCGTTGCTGCTCGGGCTGGCTATAAGGCTTTTGGGGCACGTGTCAAAGCAAGAAGTAAAGAGCTGGCAGGAGGGCAATCTTCGCAGGTACCTGCTGTGGAGAACTTGCGGACAGAGCTGAAGGCCCTGAGAGATACAGCTGATCAGCAGGTTGCAGAGCAAGATCAACAAGCACTCACGGAAATCAATGTTTTGGCAGCAAGCAGGCAAGAGCCTTTGTACAAGCAGCTGTGCGAGATATTGCCAGACCTTCCTTCCGACGTAGTTTCCACAGCTTTGGCTGGCCAGGGCATCTCCAGTGTGCAGGTACAAGCTGCCACAGACTTGTTGACGCAGGCCACTCTGCCCAAACCTCTCCTTGTGGTCATGATTGTCTTTGGCCTTCAGCTTCTCTAGCTCTCTAGGACCTCTAGGCCTGTAATCTAAGACTTCCAAGACTGTAAACTCTAGATTCTAAATACTCTACACTACACTCTCTAGATTATAGTTGATTCTGATTATAGGAGTCAAAGTTAAAATCAGCTAAGTTCAAATCATCCTGTCAACAGCCGTGCCTTCAGACTTCAGACCAAGCCTCAATGGGCTAGCGGCTTAGCGGCTAAGCTTTTTCCCTAGGGCAGAAATGCCTAGGGCCTAGGGCATAGGCATAGACTGCCTAGTGGCCTAGTGAATGGCCAAGGGCCTAGTGACCAAGTGATTTAGTGGTTATTGTAAGTCTGTCTAGGCCTAGGCGTGGACATGTCGTACTTCAAGCTTTATATTATGATACACTTATGTCATACTCTAGACATTACACCTTATTTTTTAAAAACATGGACAGCCTAGAGGCCTAGAGAAGCTCGATTGCAGATTGGGGATTCCGCGTAATTGTTCTAGGGTTTCTCAGAGTTTTACAGCCGTGCAACTTTGAAGGTCCTTGGGTCCTGGAGTCCTTGAACTTAGATGCCTAGAGTTTAAGATTTCTTGTAGTGTTGGACATTCGCTAAGAGCTGCGAAAACGCATAGTGCGCATTCAAGTGATTTTTTGCCTCGTGCGATACATATTCTACAGCTGCTACAGCTACAGTGCTACAATGTGTCACTAAACAGTTAACAATCATTCGGTACTGGTTTTGATCACGGCCTTCCCTACTGCCCTAGGCAGAGTTCAACCGTGCAACAATTCAACCCTGCAATACTCAGTAGCTTTGCAAGTGCAAGCCCTGTGTTTGGATGCGTATAGTCTTCTGTTCATTCTGCGTGGTGTTTCTGAGGCTGTTTGGCCGATCTTGGAACAAAGCGCCACTGCTGGCCTGAAGACTGAGCTTGAGAACAGCTGGCTGGAGGCCAATGTGTTACACGAGGCAAAGCATGCTCCAGCCTTGACAACAGCTATTGAAGATGGGTTCCAGGAGAAGCAGTGCCGCAGGTTGGGTTTGTGCCTTTGTCAACCTGGCCCTGACGCAGATGCATACTTCTTGCGCCAGAAGATTGTCATGCTTTACAAGAACTTTTTTGTTGCCAAACGGCAGAAGCGCACGACAGACAACGATCCTCAGGACGCTGCAGCAAAATCCAAACGAAAAGCAAAGAAGACCGCTAGTCGCCTCCTGTTGGAAGATGGTTTTTTGGTTTTGAGGTTGCGTCCCATGGCTGTTGTGGATCAGGAACAGCAGGCAATTGAAAGGGCAATGCGTGACCCCCCTATCGGCCCTAGCGACACAGGGTGGTCTGAGGTTGCTTCAGAGTCAATGTGGGGAAAACTGGTGCCCACGAAAGCCAGGGCAGTTAGAGCCCCTGGCCCGAGCCGCTCTAGTCACCCAAGGAGCATCAATGAGGATTCTCTGGCAGTGGATGGCAGCAGAGGCGCTTCTGCTCAAGATCCATTGTATTTTCATGTCGGCTTCTGCCACTACACTACATATCAGTTTTCAGTGTTGCGACTGATGCCGGGTGATGTGCATGAAGAAGGCGGCCGGTGCTTGCGTGACCTGAATGTTCCTGAAACTCCAACTTTCCTGCGAGCGCCCAATGCATTCAGGTCATGCCTGGATTTGGATGCCAAATGGGCAGCCACATGGCGTGTGATCTTTTCCAATGATGCGTCTTTACCTGCATGGGATACTGTTGCAAACAAAGTGCGAAGCGTCGATCCTGCCTGAGCTTGTGGTGTGGAAGGCCGGGAAAGGTGGTTTAGGCCCTCAGCCTGGGCCTTAAGCCCTAGGCCCTAGGCCTGTGTATAATCTGTTTCGAAGACTTGGGGAAAGATTCAAGTGTCGCTCTAGGTGCAACTGTAGCACTGTAGCTGTAGCTGAAACTGAAACTGTAGCGGTAGCGGTGCCCGGTAGCTGCTAGGTCTGCTAGGTGACTGCTCCTGTGTTGCCAAGTTGAATAATTGCAGGCTGCCTTTGTGGTGATGAAGCAGAATCTTTTTTGCTTGTTGGTGCGCTAAGAAGAACAGCTTTTCTGCTGGAGCTGCCAGTGGCTGCCAGTGTTGCACTGATACAATGCAGCCTATGGCGTATGGCATGATCCTCTCAGGGGCCCTTTGATGGGATGATTCACCCCACGAGACATTCTGTGTAGCATCTTCCCAAAATCCATCCTACTTTCATTTTTGCAACAAACGGTTTCTATGAGTATAACAGTGTAACTCAACTATTGTTACCACGATTACAACTACGGATATCCACCCTATTCCTGGTGTTATTGGAACTATTAATTAAGGTTTGTGAGGAGGTTTTACTCACATTAGTACAACATCCCTCCTGAGCTTCTTATGGTTGTTATGATTATCAATCTCAGTATTACGATGAGGACATTGTCAGGGGCTTGCTGTCTTCTTGGCATTCAGCTTGGTGGTGGCTTAGACCCAGACAAGGCTTAGACTTAGACTCGGGGGGTTCGCAGGGACAGGATTTAAGGCTTAAGGTCTTGGACCGTTTGCCAAACCAATAGAGGTTTTGAGTGCAGGCAGGATTTGGGCTAGCAATCGGGTGAAGGCTGCCTGGTGTTCCATGCAATGTATTCTGTCTTCCTTGTCTGCCATTCAGGTATACCAAGACTTGTCCAGTTAACGATTTCCACGCAATCCTGGATAGGATAGGAAGCTGTCTGTGTTCCAGTGAGTCGGTTGAGTAAGTGAATCAGTATGTTTAACAACATATTTCACATTTTGATTCTATAGTTTTTTTTTGGTTGTGCCGCCCTGCAGGGCTCTGCAGAGGAGCAGAAAGATCGGGAACTTCAGCAGGAGCGAAAGCAGAAGCGTTCGAGAAAGAACACAACCCCGAATCCAAAGGGTCCTGCCCCGAAAAGACGGCGCCGTGCGCAGGGTCCTGATGATCCTGTGGAGCCTGTTGCTGAGCATGACATAGCTGACGTAGCTGTAGCTGATGGTGCCGCAGCTGATGGTGCTGCAGCTGAGCCATTGCCAGATGGCAGTGGGCAGGCTGAACTGGAACTTGAAGGTGTAGCCGAGGTCCTTCAGGATGTGGACAATGGTGCCAGTGACAATGGGTCAAATACAGACAGCGATCACACAGAAGCCTTGGATATGGCTTTGGAATTGCTTGAAGAGCAATTGGGTTCGTCTGGCCCAATTGAATCTGGAGAAAAGCCTGCTTCACTGAAGGCTGACCCTGCAGACACTGCAGAGCCAGCCACGATTCCGACAACTGTTGATCAGCTACGTCTTTCTGTTGAAGAAAAGCGAGCAGCTCTGCTCAGAAGGATGGAAGCCAGGGACGCCAAAGCTGCCAAGGCAGCCCCAGTGGCTAAGGATGCTGTGCCTGATCCAGAGTCAGGTCCTGCAGAGATTGACTCCCGTTCAACCAGAAAGAAGACCGGCGCAGAGATCGTGGTGCCAGTTGGAACATACGGGTCATTGCATTATTATCCATTGAACAACACTTGCACTGCCATATGCCGTGCCAAGGGTCACCATGACTGCAAGAAGAGTAGAACTTTCAACCCCTTTCGCAAAGGTGGCAGTGGCAGTAAGAGTAGTGGCTCAGCAGCTGGCAGCAGCAGTGTTCGAGATGGGCAAGGCCGTCCGATTGGGCTGCTAGTCCACTGGCTCATGTGTCAAGGCAGCCACGCCAGCAGACAATCGCATTGTGAGAGCTCCCTTCCACTGCGCTTCAGTCTGGATGAGCGCAAGAAGGCCAGAGAATATTTCAGCTCACTTGACAGAGCAAATGAAATTCTTGAACGCGAGCGGCCTACCAAGGAAGGCGAAACAGAGGAGCCTGAGTTCATCTATTAATGTTGGTGTCCAGCTTGCCTTCCGCAGCTCAGTGGTGACAGTCCGTGTGGAGTAGTCTTAGTAGCAGCAGCGCCGCTGATCGAGCAAAACATGTTATGCTAACATAAGCTGCTTCCAGCAGATTCCAGCAGGGAACATCATCAAGGGCTACCAGCTACCAACTAGATGCAGGTAGACTCAGGCTAATGCCTAGCTGCTAGCCGCCAATGCAGTTAGCAGTGAGCAGCAACCACAGCACATCTTGAGGGCTTCTTTGATCCTCCTTCAAAACAACAAGTAGCAGCAATCTTCTGGCTTCGGCAGCCATCAGTCGTATTCTGATTGTGGGCCATGTGTAGAAAGGATATAGAAGCCTAGAGTCTAGAGAGTACAACTGTTGATTCATGAGTGCCAGGAGACCTCCAGCAGCATTGTTAAGCCTAACAGTTGAGCACGCAACCAAGCCATTGATTGGAATTCCAGCGACTGTGTGTGCTGTGTCCAGGTCTTGCTGCAGTAGTTGTTTGGAAAGCTGTGGCAAGCTGCTAAGATAGAGCTTCCTGATGTCATTCTTTCACGGTTCCTTAAAAAATACATTCGAGATTGCTCATCAACGAGGCAAACTGATTCAGCCAAATCTTGGTGCAGAACAGGACATAAGCGCAGTAGAGCTGCAGTGTTGAATTCGTTACTTTTGAATCCTTTCCACTTCAAGGTTGTCTAGAATCCAGAACCCATAGATAGAATAAGCTGCAGACTTTGGACTCTGCAGGCCTAATGACATGCTTCCTAAGCATACAACATCTCCCCTTTTGAAAAAAACCTGGGCCTGAAGCAATTTGCCACTGTAGCAAAAGGATGAGGTTTCGTACAGTCCTAGTTGGTGCTGCTTACCCTAGTCCTAGTCATGTCCTCAACCTTCAGATTTTAATCACCAAGCCACAAATGTGCTTTAATGGGATGTCGTGATTAGTAATGATCCTGCTTTTGAAGCCTTGGTTAAAATTTGCCAAGACTCAGACACATTGACGTAAGGTCTACCTAGGTAGGTAACCGATGACCTCGAACCAAACGTTTTTCTGAATTTAATGACGCATGAATTGCCCACTTACCTGGCTGGTTGCCACCAGCCTTGCCAATGAAATCTTAGCCAACCGAATTTTTTGAAGCAGGCTGTACCTCACAATGCTTCGGATGGACCTCTACGACAAGGATGACTGTGAGAAAGTCATTGCCAATCTGGAGGCTTGTGTCATGACTTGAGAGTTAGGACCTAGGTTTGGCTTTGGCAGCTTTGGCAGCATGTTGGAAGTTTGGCTTGGGCAATGCGTGTGCGACTGTTTTTCTTGAGCCAGAGATTGCATGAATCTTGCAGGCCATCACAGAGTACGCGAACATGTTGGAGATCCCGCCCCTGGAGAAGATCCTTCTGCCTACCTCCTTGAATCAACCTGCGGTGCCTTGCTTGATGGTTGGGTCTGTTCTACTGATTCTATTGCTTGCTAGGGCCCGAGTGTTATAAAAGTGGCTAGAGTCGGCTAGAATTTGGATAATGCAGATGAACAAGTTGGCTTGGGGTTAATGGCAAGTCCTAGGTCCTAGTGGGCCAGAATGCTGAATGGTAACGGGCATGGAGGATTTGGGTCATCGAGGTTTAAGGGAAGACCAGGGCAATTTTCGAAGCATTTTCCAAGCAATTTGGAGGGCTTTTTTTTTTTTTGCAATTTCGGGATGCTTGCTGAAATGGAAGAAGCATTTTTGAGGCATTTTTTTGACATTTTGGCAAGCTGGTTGTAAAATTGATGACAATAATTTTGCCTTTTTTTTTTGCATTTCTGAATCATAGCAAAAGAATATGGTTTCGCATTTTTTAAGCATTTTTTTAGCATTTTCTGAGGAAATTGCACAAAAAATGCTTGAAAAATGCTAAAAACAATGACTTCCAGCCGGAAATCTCAGAAAATCCCGAAATTTCGAGATTTTGCAGGAAAATGCATTTTTTTAGCATTTTCTTAGCATTTTTTTAGCATTTTCTGAGGAAAT
>CAJNIZ010010883.1:0-11634 GCA_905231905.1 Symbiodinium pilosum | reverse complement strand
CCTCCCCCTAATATGAAGCCCCCCCCCCCACCCCCCGAATGTTAAATACCATAAGGGGGGTGGCGGGGATAATATTAAAGGAAGGGATTATGCGGTTTATCGCTAAAGGTTTCGGGCTCATGCTAGGGGGGAAAACATAGCAGCAATGAATCCCGCATTTTAGATCAAAGCGTGGTCCTTTGAGAGGCGCGGTATGCTTCCGCGGAGGGTTGCAGGTTCGGGTCTAGGGCTTCAGGTCAGTCGGAATTCGTTCTAGATAGTTCCTGTACCGACAGATTAAACCAATTGATGCAATACAGGCCAACGCCTCACCTTGCAATCCTGCAGAAAGTCTTTTAGTACCAATAACGCCAAAAGCCTAACCGCTAGAAACGTAAAGTGCTTAAATTTTAGAAGGTTTGTACAATTTTGTAATTACTCTGGACCTTCATCCGAAATCCTGGCAAGATAGACTGCTACTCCTCAAAATGTCATCCTGAAGATCCATAGCTGACCCTGTAGCTATGATACCTGTCCCCCCTATGTTGTTGAGTGTTTGGCATAAACACTGAAGGAAAAATCCGGAATGTGCAGCCGCAAACACAACAGCCACATGCAGGAGAGGTGCTGCATGTAGTATCTGGCCTCGTAGGCTACATCAGCACCTGCGCGTACAGACAGTGCAGGGGGTTCTCGGATAGCTGTTTTCAGGTTCGGGGGCGCGCTGGACTTGTTGAGTGGAGCAGTCAGGAATTATGGTCCCCCTTTTAAGTAGGTAGGATATGGGCTATACGGGGATCTTTATATGATATACCCCAAGTCATATTCTATCGCGACTATAGATCCTACTTGGGTCTGTGAGGTTGCCAGGAATGCTGCTCAACCCTCCATTAATTTCCTGCAACCTCCCTTGCCTGGAATACCTATTGCCTGTACACCACTGTATGTGTGCTGCGGACCTCAATCGCGAAGCCCGCATACAACACATCTGACAGTATCCCACTTTGATCCCCACTCTCAGTCTCAGTGCGGTTTTGAGGAGTGCCGACTCGAATGAGAAAGCGCAAGCTAGAAGCTTCCCACGGGCAAACAAGGTTTATCGGTGTACTGTGTTTACAAACTGAGGCCATCCCTGTTTGGAACTTGTGAGAAGTAACTTTGAAAAGGGCGCACCCACGGCACATGTTCCTAGGCTCCCCGAAGTCTACAACAGGTTGTGAGACCCCCCCCCTAACCCCATCTCCACCCTAAACGAACCCAAAGCAGATTTAGGGATGTAGTCCAGAACCTTACACCCCTAAACACTAAACCCCTAAACCCGAAACCCTAAATCCTACCCTCCCGACCCGTTTTGGGGCCCCCCTCTGGCCTTCACCGATGTCTACGGCTCCCTGCGCGCTGCAGTCTGGGTAGCCTGTAACCTGATTCTGCTTCAGGTCCAAGGGGGTTTCCCTGAACAAGTTCATTCACAAAGCTGGGCTGGTGCTTTTATGGAAGTGCTCTATGCTCTAAGTTTCAAGAAGTCCTCTGGTCAGCACTGAACACCTGACTTGTGAGCAGCCTATATGCGCCGGATGCGTCAAGAGTCGTTACCAACATCTTTACAGGAAGAGGACCACAATTCTGAAAACCCCAGCGCGTCATTTTACCGCACAGAGGAGCCAAAGACACCCTAAACCCAAAGCCCCTAAACCCTAAACCCTATGCCCTAAGAGACCCTAAAGCCCCATCTTGATTGCTGAGACTAGGGCCGGCTTGTTGAACTTCATGTACTTGTTGGCGTACTTGCCTTGCCAGGATTGCTTTGCAACATGGCTTGGGTCTACTATAGGGCGCGGCTAAAGATCTAGGACTCAGAGTAAGAGCAAGACTTGTTGGATAGTATATACTAGACGATTCAAGTTTGAACCAGATGCAAGCCCCTGAGTCCTCCAGGCTTAGGGTTTAGGGGAATAGCGTTTAGGGTTGAGGGTCAACTCCGACATCTTTGGCTATCAACCTTCTTCGGTCCTTAAAAAATGGCCTGCTACGGCTACGGAAGGGCAATTCACAGATGTCGGGTTCGAGGTCTTTGCGGGAGCTCACTGACCTCTTTGCGAGACCTAGAACTTTACTTTTGGCTGCCAATGAACCTCCAAGTGCTACACTGTACAGTTTTAAATGCTAAGCTAAGCGGCGTTTCTTCAGGGAATGACCACAATGGGGATTATAATCATTTGGTTTCTTAAATGGGTCCCTGTTTCGTGGAAACTGACATACACCTACAAGCTAGTGGCTAGTAGTCTTATCTGACCAGCTGCAAGGTACAAAAATCCAAGCCAGCATGCGGGGAGATGATGGAAGAGCGGGTTTTCGCAGACTCGGAAATTTTCTCGTCAATGGAAAGAAGGACGCACAAACAAGGTCTCCATCTCCATCTAACCCCATCAAACTGATGCTAAACACCATGTTAAGCCCCCCCCCAACCTCTAGTATCAAAAAAATCCCCATCATGCAAGGACTTCATTTCTTGGTCTCCATCTAATCCCTTCAAACTGATGCTAAACACCATGTTAAAGCCGCCCAACCTCTAGTATCAAAAATGCCCCATCATGCAAGGACTTCACTTCTTGGGGACCATATCTAATGGTGGAGTGAGGCGCGTTCAATATGAGTTTGAAGGGCTTATACTTGATGACGTATGACACGGCTTCTTTCAAGTCGAACCCTCATCTAGAATCAACTAAAACAAACCTAGACTCCAAGCAGCTGTATCTCCTTTTGGGATCCCAAGCCCCAAGCCGCAAGCTTAACCCTAAACCGCAAGGCCAAAACAGCAGATGTGCAAGGCGCCTCCGTCAAGTGACGCATCCATTGGCGTGCATTGTCCTCTGATCACACAGAGATGACTTCAAGTCAAGTTCTGCAGGGTGCTTTTGCAAAGAGGCTCGTTAAGGCTGTGTACGGTTCAGAAGGTCATGAAGGCTTTAGAATTGCGTATAAGGGCCTGCCCGAACCTTAGATTTACGGCAACAGGTGGCTATTACAGACAGAGGACAACATCCTGGCTGTATGTCCCGTAAGGTCAAGGATGATACGGGACAACAGCTCCGCTGGTTCAACTCCCTTTACTTGGCCGAAGGGATCGGATGCTGGCATGCAAGATCAACAAGCACTCTTGGATTCAGGGCTTAGGGTGCTTCATGAGGTGCTGTCTATACAGGCCGCTTCTTGAGGTTGCAGTACTGGAGGAACATCCAACAATAAACCCTCCCCCTACTGCTACAAAAAAACGGAAAGACTCAAAACATGTCTGTTCTAGTGGCCGCTTATCTCCTGCAGCCTTGCCGCAGCCTCAGAAATCAACTAGACCCTGAATAAACACCTGTCTAAAAATGATGTCAGGCCCACAATAATCGGAATAGGGTTTGCAGCAATGTATGATACTAAAGTTGCTTACATATTCATCCCTTGTAATCCTTATAATGAGTACGAGGGGTGAATATTGGCAGCTATTCAGGCTTCTACACCGAAACCCTAAACCCCTAACCCCTGAACCCCAAACCCCAAACCGGGTTAGGGTTGCAGTCATGGCGCCCTGGAACCAGCTCACAGCGCCCATCCACGTGAGCTGTCTTGCCATGGGCATCTGAGCAGCGTCTTCACGTGGTTGAAACGAGTAAGATTAAAGTCCCCCTTGAGTAGATAGAATTTCGGGTATATGGGGATCTTTTTCTAATATACCCAAAGCCATATTCTTTCTATTTAAGGGTGACTACAGATTTTCTCTGTAGTCGCCTAGGACCTAGAATCAAACATATATTGCTAAGGATTCTTTAGGGTTAGGGTTACACTATAACAAAAGTTGAAAATAAGTTCCAAGGAGACGAAGGTTCTGATCGGAACCTATACCCTACTTGGAGGGCCAGGGGGACATAGTAAGCAGGTTAACATCCCCTATAGCCCACGCGGTAACACTGATGATTCCCGTTATTAACCTAGTTACCAAGGCCCCCTGACCTCCAAGCAATGCCATACCACTTTACACCCCAATGTAAACCCAGTTTCCATATCCTGTTCCATTTTTGGGCCCTAAACCCTACTTGGAGGGTCAGGGGGACTTAGTAAATAGATTTATAATGGGGATAATTAGGGTTACTGCATGCGTTATAGGGGTTATTAAACTACTTACTAAGTCCCCCTGACCCTCCAAGTAAGCCCCTAAACCCTAAACCCTAAACCCCTAAAGCCTAAACCATAGCCCCCAACCCTAAAACCTAAACGACCCTAAACCCTATTGGGGACCAAAAAGCATCTCCTAGTCAATTAAAAAGACCATTCATGTGAGCCATAGTCTAAACTCCTTAAAGGGGTATAAATAGGGGATTATATAGGGCTCAGGGTTTAGGATTTAGGTTTTGGATTTAGGATTTAGGGTTTAGGGGTCTAAGCTCCTTAAACAAGGTTATATAGGGGATTATATTGGTGAGTATTGAAGGGGTTATTAAGGGGGATACTAGGAGTTTAGACTATAGCGCATGTGTGCATTCAAAATAGGATCCCTTTGGATCCGAAGGTTGAGGGCTGAACGGTTTAGGGTTTCGGGCTCAGGGTTTGGAGGTTTCGGGTTTAGCGTTTAGAGGTTTAGGGTTTAGAGGCGTAGGTAGGGTTTATTTAGGGTTCAGAGGTTTAGGGTTTAATGGTTTAGGGGTTGAGGGGTTTAGGGGTTTAGGGTTTAGAGGTTTAGGGCTTCGGGCTTAATTAGGATTTAGAGATTTAGGGTTTAGGGTGTAACGTGTATGGGTTTAGGGTTAGGGGTTTAGGGCGAAGGTTCTGATAAGCCCAACCCACAGAATTAGGACACTATGACTGTCATGTGGTTAATTTGCCCGTAATTTTGGAGATTGAGGTTAGCAAAGCGTTCGTATTTCCAAGCATTGCTTGTGGTCTGGGGCTTACTGCAGGCCTGAAAATGCAGATTTGCGCGCTACAGCATAGTTCGGCTTGCCGTTTATGCTCTTGGCCTACCACGTGAGGTTTTCTAAGGCTATGCGCATGTCGCGCCTGACGTTACCCCTAAGCCCGAAAACTCCACGGCCATCAAGCCCAGCATGCAGACCCTAACAATGCCCGCACCCTGAACCATAAACCCTTTCATGTGCCACATGCTCTGGTCTTCGTGATGCTTTTTGCTAATACAGGGTCCTAGGGCATTACCAATATCCTTGAGGTATTTTGAAGTACCTAATGCTCACTGCTACAATTTCCTCCGCCGCCCGCCGTTTTACTATCCTTTATGGAAGTCTAGTATAAGTTGGGCCATTCCCCCTCCCAGTGACTGTCCTTAAAGGGGCCTTATTAAGGGGGTTCTTATAACTCCTATAACCCACAGTGGTAACAGTTACTGTAAGGGGGAATGACCCCAAGTATAAGGTACCTCAATCAGACCACAGATGATCTTGGTAGAGGCTTTTACAGTATCTCTGGAGGCTCTCTCGCGCAACTGCTTCGTGAGGTCGCTCCTACCTACTTCTAAAAGGGGTCACATGGAACCCCAGACAGGGAAACCCCAATAATATAGTAGGAATAAAGGAGGAATGTAAGGAATCTGGTAGGTTTTCGCTATTATTATATTCCTACTACATTCTTGGGGTTCCCTGCTTGCACTTCAAATTTTACTCCCTCTACCTTCATGGTCCGCAAGCAACAGGCCCCTACCGTTTAAGAAGTGCCGAAGCAGAATCACCTGAGCAAGGCCCTACATCCCTTAACCCTAAAACACACGCACCCGCCACAAGTTGGAACTGGGCTAGCCTACTTATATGGTAGTTTCCCAAAATAGGGGGACCCCAATATAGGCCCCAATATACTATAATCCTTATTATGGGGACCCCAAAATGGTACCCCTAGTTTTAGGAAACTCCCATATCCCTTAGTATAGACGGTCCATGAACCCTCAAGGAGCTATGCAATAATCAGTCGGGTTGCGGAGCTCGTCACAGCGCCTGAGCACGTGTTGTCTGCGTACTCCTGTGGAGTCAGGGTGCACTGAGGGGAGTTCCCCTAAACCCTAAACCCTAGACCCTAAACCCTGAACCCTAAACCCTAAACTAACCCTGGACCCTAAACTCTAAACCCTAAACCCCAAACTCCAAACCCTAAACCCGGTCACAACCAGGGTTAGGATTTGGAGGAGCTTTTTAGAATGCCCCTGGCCCGAAGGGACCAGTATGGATATGAGACTTACGAAGTGATGATGTGGTAGTTGTTTAGGGTTTAGGGTTTAGGGTAATTGCTCAAAATACCTGTCCCCCAATGACCATAATGTAGGTTCCCTATTTGGTTAGGATCCCCTTTTCAGGAGGTGTATTCCCAATGGCCCCTTCTTTACAAGGACCTTTAGAACAACCCCCATGTGGTTCCCTTTACAAACTTTTAGGGGGGAATCTAGAAAAACTCACTACCTTTCAGGGCTTAGAGGCTTGGTTCCTTGTTTGGGGGACTTAAACACCAAAACCCTAACCTAGATCCTGAAACCCGTCAACTTTTCACCCCTGAAGCCCAAACTAAACCCCTAAACCAAACCCCTAAATCCTAAAATCCAGGGGCTTCAGGTTCAGTATCTGTAGTTTTTGAACCGTTGGCTCAAGGCCTTGATGTTGAAAGGGATTAGGGTTGAGGTTTTAGGGTTGTAGAGTCTAGGGTTTAGGGTGTAGGGTGGGTGGTACTCTAAAGGCACCATATATCTAGATGAGCTACTGGCAAAATTCGATTTCTCATATCATGAATGGACATGGGTTCCTATCACGGAATGTATTAGGGACTATATGTTTATGAGTAGGTGTCCTCTGACAAGAGTAGGGGAAAAGCCAAGCATCCTAAAGTGCCACCTAGCTGTACTTCGAGTTGGAGCCCGAGGGATCTCAGAATGGGCCGCGAATTGGGACCCTAGGAGTATGTAGGGATTAAAGAGGGTAATGGGGGTCCTTAGTAGGAAGTATACGCGGATTATTGTTTACCTAATTCCTTGCATACAGGCTTTTGCGTTGGAAACGTTCGGCCATAAACCTGCACCCAGGATCATATTACGGTGGCCTACAGAATTGCCCATTACATTTTGGGGTCTATTTGAAGTAATTACCCTATACCATAATTTCGCAAGGAATCTAGAACCATAGTCTTGGTAAGTATTTACACCCTAAACCCTAAACCCTAAACCCTAAACCCTACAGTAAGCATTTTGGGTTTTGGAGCCTGAGCCTCGATTTCTACAAAAAGCCTTGCTTGGTCAAAGCTATTATCCTCCGTTTAGGGTTTAGGATTTAGGGTTTTCACTCCGGATAGGCCCTTGTTGAAAGCACAGAGGTCTGCGATAGCCCGTTTAGGGCTTGACGTCGAAAGCTTTGTTCCCCTGTTCCATGTTCTTCTCCGTTTTGCTCTCCATTCCTAGAGAAAAATGCTCCCAGACACTATATTGCTTTATCCCTAAACCCCGTTGAGCGTTTAGGGTTCACGGGCTTAGGGTGTAGGGTTTTAGGCTTTACGAGATACTGTCGGAGTTTAGAATAGGGTTTGTTGTGGCTTTTAGGGGATATAAATATCCCTAATGCCCCGCCCGCACCCTCTATGTAGAGCACGTTGCAACACAGCCGCGCACCTCTAGGAAGACACCACTGCCCGTGGCATACTCGCAGCTCAACCTTTGCAGTCTCATGGAGCAGTGGAAGCAAGAAGAGGGATTTGGTGAGGACAAACCCTACAACAATGACCGGGGGAGTCACAATAGCCATGTTGTGTAAGGTCCTCATTTTGGAGCTTGGATTACTCGAAAACCCTCATCCGAAGAGGAGCGAATTGCTTTAGGATCTAATTTGCAAGCGCTTCCGCGGTTCGAGAAGCTATTGTTGGCATGCAGGCTGGGATTTTCGACCGGTCTGAGTGGTTCGAATAGGCACGGGGCTTCGGGAGGAATGGGCATCCGTCCCATAGTATCATATAGCACGCGCAGATTTTTCCTCGAACCACTCAGCTGCGAAGACCTTGTATTAACATGTACTGTTCGCGGCATATATACCACAACAACTCTAAACAGTACGTCCTCAGCCCTGAACACCGGATAACTGGCAACCCTATACCACCCTATATACCCTGTATACCCCTATATAACCCTAAACCCCCTTGTTCCTTTGGCTACTTCCACTGCGTTGGGGAGTTCTGAAGCTTGTTGGGCGTTGGGCTTCACGTTTAGGGTTCAGGGTTTAAGTTTCCAAAAATGGGCGGGAGGGAGGGGGCATATGGCATACACCCAGTTCGTTCCTTCGATCCTTTATGCAGGTCCTCCCTTAAACTCCCCCCCACCCACCCACCCGCCCAGCCCTAAACCCTCTAAACCCTACACCTTTCGATTCCGCCCAGTAGCTTCAGGTTGCACCGGAACTGACAATGCAATCCGACCTTTGGAGAGTTTTTATCAACTGTGTCGGCATGGAGTGTTGCAAGGGTTCTCAACTTTTTGACAGGTAACCAAGTCATAGGGCAGGATTCTCTAAAGTGCAGGACTTAGATAAATGGCTTTAGGCTTGGGGAAATTATGTAACCTACTACTTGCGACTCTCTGTGAGTCTGAGGGGGTCCAGAAGCAACATCTACGGCATGACTCCTCGCTTGGGGCGGGGCTGAAGGGCGGGTTGTGTATCTATAGTCTATACATGTGTGTATGTGCATATATGCACCTATACATTTGTACGTTATAGAGAGAGAAAAAGACAGAGAGAGAGAGAGAGATACAGCCGTATTGCATACACGTGCACAATATGAGTATATGTATACATCAAGATCTCGACATGGGGAGGTTCTCTCAAAACTTCCTGTTCAGATCTGCAGCGCGCTTTTAGGATTGACCGC
Organism: Symbiodinium pilosum; assembly: GCA_905231905.1. Lineage (NCBI taxonomy): Eukaryota > Dinophyceae > Suessiales > Symbiodiniaceae > Symbiodinium > Symbiodinium pilosum. Next base: position 2,772 of record CAJNIZ010010883.1, on the reverse strand, counting down.
GCGATTGGAATGAACCATTTACAGACTGGCAATAACTGCCGACACACGCCCAAATAACTGCCAACACAAAAAGGGATAATGACCCTGAATCCCCCTGCAGAAGAAAGAGGCCTTGCGAAACTTCAAAACCACACCACGGCGAACTATATCAATATTAGCTATAATATCATGACTATTAATAGTAAGAATGTTAATATTAGCTATAATCTAATTACTAATAATAGTACGAATATTAATATTGGCTATAATATAATTACTACTATAAATAATACGAATATTAATATTCGCTATAATAGAATTCTCAATCGCTGCAGAAGTGAAGAAAGCAGCCGAGCTTCGTTAATGTCGTAGCAAATGGAGCTGGACAACGGCAGCTGGTACCAGTTCTGTTGGACGCCCTCCCCAGTATCCAAGGTCTGACCTAAAGGAAACCCTGGGTCCTGTTTAGGGTTTAGGGTTTAGGGTCTAGGGTCTAGGGTCTATGGTTTAGGGTTTGACTCCAATATTGTTTTAAACGGTGACTATGGGGCCCGCAGTTACAAACCTTAGAATTTTGGGCTTGGGATTTGGGGCTAAGGGCTTAGGAAAAGGGTTCAGGGTTTAGGGCAGGGTTTATGATTTAGGGATTTGAGGCCTAAGGCTTAGGAAATCGGAGCGCATGCTTGGCCTTTAGGTTGGAGGTAAGGAGAAGTGACTTCTGCGAAGTTTATGCCTTGTCATCTACTCAGAGGGGTCAGGGGGACAGTAACCCCTATAACCCATATGATAACCCTGATTATCCCCAGTATTCACCTACTTACTACGTCCCCCGACCCTAAACCCTAAATACTATAGTAGTGTTTTCTTTTCCAATATTACTTAGTCCCCTGACCCTAAACGCTAACTCCTGAAAAATATAATGGTTTCCATGTTCTTTTCCATTATTACTAAGTCCCCCTGACCCTCCAACTCTAAACCCTATAATGTAGTAGTTTCCAATTTCTTGTCGATTATTACTTAGTCCCCCTGAATCCCCCAAGTAGGACTCTCTTGATGCAGGTTAAGGTAGATCTGGGCTTAGGGATTAGGGATTAGCGATGAGGGTTTAGGGATTAAGCTGTAGCGTTTACGGATTATGGTTTAGGGATTAGGGTTGAGGGATTAAGGTTTAGGCTTTAGGGTTAAGTGACGGGGAGCTCCAGAAATAGGTGGCCCCAAAGACGGGGACTCCCCAATTCTTGGAAACCCCCAGATTAGCAGGTTGATTGCTTAGCATGACTGGCACTTGCTGGTTGAAATCGACAACTTCTTCACCAAGCTTTTGCCCTAAACGCGAAAACCTAAACCCTAAACCCCTAAACCCTAAGCCCCAAACCCCAAACCCCTAAACCCTAAACCCAGCTCCCCATCGGCTTTGGAGCCCTGAATGCTGCAGTTCCCATACATTCAAAATGGGATCCCATGAGACCCCAACAGCAATGAGAGGATGTTGGTAATCCCAATCGCCAAAATGAAGCAAAGTGCAGCCCGCTTCTGGCAACTGCAGTAAGATCCGAATTTGACGGTTGGGGTTAGCAAAACCCTACAAGAATAAAAGGGATCCTCCGCAGAGCACTCGTAGTTTTCCATTGAGAAACTACCAACACAAGCCTTCCACCCTGGGAGTAATGTGCACCCATATCGTTTGAGGTCTGTTCGATGCCCATCAACGCTGGCACGTGGCAGTTGGCGTCTGTGTAGCGAGACAGTACAAGGTTGAAGACCTCCTACAGGCGTGCAACTTGCGGTACCCAAAGGGGCCATGGAAATAGATGAGGGTTGAGGCTTTACGGGGCAAAAGCAGGATATGGGAATCATTTTGAGAAACTCCACGTTTTGTACGGTTTAGGTTCTAGATTCAGGCTCGTAAGACATGTGGATCTTGATAAAGGTGACGACAGGGCTGGGCCTCACTGGTTCTTGTTGGGGCTCAAAGCCTCAGAGTTTGGGGAACAAGGCTTACAAGCAGATAGTTATATGGACACATCGCTGTGGGAAAGTCTACTTCTCAATTGCATGGGGATCAAAATGCTGGCGCTTAGCCATCACATGATCTGTTGTATGGCGGCATGACCTGGTGGGGACATTGCAAGAACATGGGCCTGCTTTTTTTGTCTTTGAAGAAACATACCTCCCGTATGCGTGGAGTTCCCGCTTTGTCAGGGCTTTTGAAGCTAAACAAAACAGGAAGAAATACTGGGCTGCCGTTGCTTGAATTAAGCTACCATAAGGTATATACATACGGAAGAATAAGAGAGCTTCCTTCTTATGACACTGTTTGGGGTTTGGGGCGGAAGGCAAACCATAAAACCCTACACCATAGCAAGCCCTGAACCCCAAACCCTCAACCCTAAACCCTATATCATCCCCTATATAACTCCCTTTAAGGAGTTTATACTCCCAACCCTGAACCCTATATACTCCCCTATACAACCCCCTTTAAGGAGTTTATACTCTCAACCCTAAACCCTATATAATCCCGTCTATAACTCCCTTTAGGTAAACCCTAAACCCTAAACCCTAAACCCTCCATTTTTCGAGGACATCTTGCCTGGCTCGTGGCTGCCTGTATGAAGAAGAGGAACAACCTGGCTCCAAGAGGGGTCTCTCATGCCCGAGCCTTGGGGGGTTTAGGGGCTTAGGGGCTTTGGGGTTTAGGGGTTTTAGGGGTTTTAGGGGTTTAGGGGTTTAGGGGCTTTAGGGGCTTTGGGTTTTAGGGGTTTTAGGGGTTTTAGGGGTTTTAGGGGCTTTAGG
>CAJNIZ010010882.1:0-11635 GCA_905231905.1 Symbiodinium pilosum | reverse complement strand
ATTAATTAGTTAATTAATTATTCATTTTTATTTGATTTTAATTGATTTTAAAAGGAATTTAAAGGCGGCCCTACCAAATCCTTTCAATAAATATTCCCCCCTAATAATAAATAATTTCTGACCCCCCCGGAATATTTATTATTAGGGGGGGGGGGACGTCGTTTATTATTAGGGGGAAGCGATTACCATCTACTGTTGTAGCTTCTGAACGGAGAGGTAGTTAACTAGAACCGTCTATGTGTGCAAGGGATGTGAAAGGACATCCGTGAAGTGCCAGCTAAGATTGCTACCGTCCGCTGACAATTCGCCTGCACGGATCCTGAGATCAAGGCCTTGCATCATCGCTATGATGATTTTCCTGAAAAGGGATACCCCAAGATAAGATAGACCACCCCCCCAATTCTAGACTCCTTACTATGGGGACCCCCCAAAATTGGGAAAAACATATGTGAGCCCTGGACTAAATTTGTAGTCTATCCCTTACAAGGTCCCCCCCGAAAACCCTATATAGTCCGTAGCTCATGTAGCCTCAGATCAGCTGGGGGCTCAGCCTGGACGGCAGGACCTTATAATCCCCGAGGCACGATCCATCCTAGATATGGGTGCTTCCTAAAATGAGGGATACGCTTTTGAGGGTCCGCATAATAAGGATTACTATGATATATATTGGGGTCTATATTGGAGTCCCTATATTCTGGGAAACTATCATGTGCCTAAGGGTACCCTCTTCTGAGAAGCCAATTGTGAGGAGTCATCTGCAGCTGAGCCACAAGGCGACCACATCGGCAAGATGCTGGGCTTATCCAGGTCACAGGAACTTCGGCCGTTCAGCCAGAGACCACAACCTTAAGTTTTCCTGCAGGCATGACAATAAAAGACCAGAATAGACACTTTTCATGTAGGCTCAAAACAAGAAGCCGAAGAAAGCATACTCAAGACAGTCCGGCAACTAGTGTCGTTCACAAAGAGGAAGTGCCTCATGCACACATGCAGGTCTGGCTGGCAACACAGGCGGCTTCTGCGTCATCGCAACAAAGTTGTTGGGACTGCCAGTCCACTACGGATAGGAAAATGCTGTTCTGTATAAGTTTCAGTCAAAGCGACTTCAGCTTTGCTAGGTCTTTGAGACCCTTATTGACTGGATTGCGACGTCAAGGTGACTGTGACGTCCAGTAGTACTGGACCGCTTCCCCGGAAATATCCTAAGCCGACCTTTCCGGCAAAGGGCCGCCCGATGCCAACAATAGGCACCACTGCATCATGCCCAACCAGTTACAAAATCCAACAAACACTGAACAGAAACCCAAGTTGAAATGGCGAACTCTCATGCGGCTTGCTTCAAGCGACTGTCGGGTTCGGAAACCATCCGGAAAACTGGCTTGGAACTCCGCTGTTGAGTAGGTCAGCAAGGCGAAAAAGCGGGCATTCCTCAGCCCAGGGTCTTGTGGCCAGGATGAAATCAAGCCGCGAGCCCTTTATTGCTCTCAAGTCAGCTGCAAGAATGGATCAGTTGTGGCAAACAGCAGGCATTCAAATTAGAACATAGTCTGAAGTAAGGTCTCATCGTATCATCCTTGTCATCGACGTTGCCCCGTGATCATCACGAACACCGATGACACCATCAACAGTTGCAGTAGGGCCAGCATCAGCAGCTGGTGCAGCTATGAGGGAACCCATCAACGGCGAGTTATACTGACCCAGCTGCAAGTGCTGACAGCTGTAACCGTACCACAAGCACTAATTTCACCTCGTACTGCGAGTGAAACTACTGCTGGGGAACGCTTCTTACCGCCACGACCACCACCACCGGCGCCGCCCCTGCAGACACCGCGGCCAGCAGCACCACCAGCCGCCGCCACCCGCACCACCAGCACCAGCAGCAGCAGCAGCAGCACCACCACCACCAGCACCAGCACCAGCACCAGCACCAGCACCAGCACAACCACAACCACAACCACAACCACAACCACAACCGCAGCCATACCCGGACTATCATGTACAGGGATGACTCTGGGTTTATATGGCACCAATACAATGCTATTGCCAACACTACCAAAGCAGTAGAAGCAGCAGCACATAGGCAAACGAATTGAAGCAACAGTGCATTATCAACTTACGCAGCCAGAAGTCCCAAAACAAGCGCATCTGCCTCAGAGTTATCGTAATCTGTCTTCCTTCCCGTCCTGAAATCGAACAGTGGTCTTGAAACTTACGCGCTTATGCACCCTAGCCTTTGACTGAACCTCCTTCCCCCCTCCCTCATGGCTGCAACTAGGCCGCCCAAAGGTGAAGGCCACCCTCAGAAAATCGCGTGTCGGCTCCGGCGCAGGCACACAGACTCCGGACGTGCTGCACCACGAACAGGCAGGGGAGAGATCCTGCGCAACATTTCGCAGCAAAATGACAGATCCATGCCATCATCAGAAAAATGTTGAGCTTCATGCAGGCGTAGTGCCAGTGCTACTGTTTGTCATGGTGGTGAGCGCCGTCTGCAGCGTTGTCGTGGTTGTCACCTCCGTAGCTGCAAAATCAGCGACGTCCGTAACAGGTCCGGCAGCACTTGCAGCAGCACTGGGGCGTAGGGGCAGTCTCTACGGCAGAAGCTTCAACTGCTGCTGTTACTTTTGCTGACGATGATGCTCCTGCTGTTGTTGAGCTGCTGCTGATGTTTCTGTGCTGTTTATCCTGCAGCTGCTGGTAAAGCAGGGGAAGGGAGTGAGTTTGCTGTGAAGGTTCTATCTCAACAGCTACTCATTTACTTGGTAGTGCGCTGAAACTTCAAATGTGATGAATCTTGATACCAGGATGGAGTGGGTGCCGCACATGATCAGAAGGGTCATCTCACACGTCTGACTCTCAGAATCTCCCCTGAGTGATGGCGACGCAGCTGTAATCCAGCAAGCCGGCGCAAGATTGGAGAGATTTCCACGTGTCTCGCTCCAATCCAGCACCACACAAAGCCAAAGATTGGATATGGGTCTTACGTTCAAGTGGGGCATTCACCATACTAGGCACCCTGCAGGGTGGTGCATCACAGCAACGGCTATCATGTCGTCGCCCTCTTAGTGATGGTGAGAAGTTGGTGGTGGCGGTGATGGTGGTGGGGGTTGTTCCTGTCCGCAGGAGCAGGAGGAGTAGTGGTAGCAGGTTGCCGCGGGCTCTGTTGTCTTTGCCCTCGTGGTTGTCGTTGCGCTTGGATGCCAAGAGTGACAGCGCAGTGGCAAAGCTAGGGGGAAGGGGCCCCATGAAAATCACACATTTGGCTTTATAGATTTTAACCGGGATCAGGGGTAATCACCAATTTTTCAAAGTATGCTCCAGCTCACCCCAAAGGTAGTCCTGGCAAGAAGCGCAGTCTTTGCGGAGCGCACACTCATCGGCCGCGATAGGCACCACACAAAGAAGCAGCCACGCCAGCCTAACAGGATTTGGCCCTAACTCTGAAAGGGGTTACATAGCATTTAGGGGTTTAGGGGTTTAGGGGTTTAGGGGTCTAGGGTATTTATTAGGGGTAGATTGTGTAGGGTTTACATGGGATGTAGGGAATACATTAGGGGTAGATGGTGTAGGGGTTACATAGGATAGAAGGGGTATTATGTAGGGGTTACGTAGGATAGAGGGGGATATATTAGGGGTACGTTACGTAGGGGTTACATAGGACATAGGGGAATATGTTAGGGGCATATTATGTAGGGGTTGCATAGGACATAGGCGAATATGTTAGGGGTATATTATGTAGGGGTTACATAGCACATAGGGGGAAATATTAAGGGTATCTTATGTAGAGGTTGTTAAGGCTATATTATGTAGAGGTTACATAGCATATAGGGGGATATATTGAGGGTATATTATGTAGACGTTACATAGCATATGGGGCATATACTAGGGGGTATGTAGGGGAAATATAAGGCTAAGATAGGGGTATATTATGTAGGGGGTATATAGAATTAGGGGTTATTCAGAGTACATGGCGCGACATTACTGATGCTCTCGATTACAGGACATTTGGGCCTAGGCCTGCGCTTATGGGCTTCCGGCTTTGCCCAGGCTCAAAACTGCTAAGAATACAAGGGTTATATAAGGGTTATATAGGGGTTATATAGGGATAATGGAAAAGAAAATGAAAACTGCTGTAGTATAGGGTTTAGATTAGGGGTTAAGTGATCGCGACAGCTTGCTGATGTCCAAGAGAGCAGGAATGAGAGGAAGAGGTAGCCAACACGAGAAAAGAATCGAGGGTGCAAGGACTCACCGACCAGTTGAGCCGCAACAATGCATACTGTTGCAAACTATCTGCCGCTGCGTTGGCAACGTAGATTTCATCTAGTCTGCATTGTTCTACACAAGTTACGTACAGGTATGCCGAAGGCATCACGCTGTCCTAAGTATGAAAACATCTTGCCTCTTGGTATCAGGGAGGGAGGTGAATCCGCTTCTTGGAGGATTGGGCCTAAGTTGTATAGAGGAATGCACTGTCAGTGCTGTTCTGCAAGGAAAGATTATGACAGGGGTCCCTCGCCTCACACACTGCTAAGAGACCTTTGTAGAAAAGTCATGCCAATAAAGCTCGGACAAAAAAACTGCTGATGATAGGCTGTTGATGGCTGTTGTACAGGTCACTAAAGACAAAGGACTCATACTACCCCAATATACTATAATAGTTTCCATTTTCTTTTCCATTATCCCCATACTACCCCAACATACCGCAATATATACCCTACTATAATATACTACCTAATTACTATTACTATTATTACTATAGTAGATCTTGGGGACCCTGGGCCCACAGCTTCCGCGACGCCTTCCGCATTTAGAAGAAGCTGAGATCATCGGCCATCCATGCGAAAGCTAGCAGTGGCTTTGAAAAAGTTTGTATATAATCCTAATATTAACCTAATGTAGCCTCAATGTTCCCACAATATTACCCTAATATTACCCCAATATAGTTGTGTCTCAAGAAGAAGGTGGGAGAAGAAGGTGGGAGCTTCCACAGTGGTGGTTGGCATGTGAAATGTGCTCGAGGCGGCCTGCATCTGATACAATGACCGGGTTTAGGGTTTAGGGTTTGCAGTTTAGGGTTAAGCCCTAAACCCTAAACCCTAAACCCTAAACCCTAGCTTATAAAACATTGTTCTGCTGCTGCTGTTCATTGCATGCTCCTGACAGGCTTCGGAGAACAAGTATATGGGGGTTTCCCAAAATTAGGGGTACCTTATTGGGGGTCCCCATAATAAGGACTATAGTATATTGGGGTCTATATTGGGGTCCCCTTATTCTAGGAAACTACCATATTGTCACTAGGCGTTCATCCCCAGGACTCTACGTAGATAGCTCTTTACTGACAGACCCATTATACACGGAGGATGCTCTTGCTGCTACTGAAGGTGTGGAAAAATGTTATTCTCGAGGTATGATGACCCTTGCGATTATTACCATCCCCATCTCCTCACTGGAGAGAAGGCCAAAGCTTTGAGCCCATGTGATGGGGGAGGCTTTAAGAATCACTGGGGCTGAGGGTTTCGGCCTCATGTTATGTACTCAGCTTGATTGTTTAGCAGGCCCTGAGATTGATTGAGAGTTTCAGGTTAGACGTTCAGGGCCTGATGTGCCGTTGGTAAACATGGTATTCTCGCAGGGTCACATGATTGCCATCATGAATGCCCTCAAGGCAGTGATGAGTCGGCGCTCATAACGTAACCGCAAAGTAAGGACCCCAACAGGGTTATACGGGTGTAGGCCGAGTGTATTCAAGAAAAGGACGTAGCCGATGGACTTTTCGAAGCATTCCTACTCTCCGCTTGTACCAACCTGTTGATATGGTAATGCAACAGGAGTCACCCACTTGCGAAGGGTAGTCTGAGACTGACGCCTTCAAACCGGCGCGCACGAAACTGGCAGCACTTGAAGAGCTTGTAGTTCGCAAAGCCTGATACTGATGCATGCACGGCGCAAGTCAGGGTCATGACAGTGATCGTATTGATGAAGGCCGGCAGTAAAGAAAATAAATGGTGTGAAAACTTTTCTGGACACAGGTCGTCAGCATCTGAGAGTTTCAGCAATTTCTAAATCCAACGCTCCCTCTATGATAAATAAATCGAATGTAGTGCCAATTTACTCTGATTTGGACGAGGAAGGAGGGCTCGAGCGTGTGGAGCCCTTGTCAGCTGGGAATCATTTTGCTCTTGGTACGCCTTCTGGCCCCTTTACTTCGGACCTGCAGGAACGCCTCTTGCAGCGGTGGTGCTTGTTTGTTGGCAACTATGACCCCGCGTACGAGATTTTGAACCTAATTTCAATACCCATGAACCTTCAAGTATCCCAAGAACTTGCCTAATTACTGGTTGATGCTTGCTACTCCCCCGTTCAGTCCATGAGCATCGCTACATTGGCTCAGGCGCGTACGGTAGTCAAAGAGTAGGTTGGCCACCTGCGCTGCACACGAAACTGCACCAACTCCATAACATGATTCGCCACTTGGAAGTGCGATCAAGTAAGCCCGCCATTGAAATCTAAAAACTTGTCATTCTATTTGGGCCAAGCCGGGCTGGAGACCTCACACGAATCGGCGGTCCCACTTTGGCAGACTTGTACTTTGCACATGGCTCTGGGCTTTAAGCATTTGCCTTCCAGACGCTGCTTACAACAACATTTACCGTCCATCATCAGAACTATTCCAGCTGCCACGTGATTTTCCTGCACCAGTCAATACAGGCGACAATGGATACTGGCAAGGATACTCCTCAGTACACCGCCGAGAACTGGGGGCTGAGCATCCTCAGTACACCGGAGAATGGCATATGCACGAACCTGAGGATGCCAACTGAAGCTTTGCTGGGTTGCTGTTCAGGAACTTAAATTAAGTTACTATATTGGGGAAACCCTATTATTTACGATATATATATATATACCAATTATGGTAACTTAATTTAAGTTCCTTAACAGCAACCCAGTTTGAGGCAGGTAGAATCAGATCAGCTACTGTGTTTAGTGAATGCGTTTAGTATATGTGGTCCAGAAATCCAGGTAACAGAGCCAGACGAGATCGATTACTTGAAGGTTCATGGGGAATTATGGGTAGGAATACCGCTTGGGCAGTTAAAGTTTTCTCTAGCTGCGGGGACTTGGAATCCAACTGTGGGACTTAAAGCTACTTCCTATATCTTATTATACCCCTAAACACCCTAAGTTGCCCCTATACTACGTATGCATGTCTGTATATATATATATGTACATACATGCATATATATACATATATATATATATGTGGGTGTGTATATATCTATATACACACATATGTGGCCTGTAACCCTCACTGATAAGCCCTAACTACTAAATCCTACACCCCAAACCCTAACCCTAAACCCTAAACCCTAAACCCTAAATCCTAGACCATAAACCCTAAGCCCCACATCCTAAACCCTAAATCCACTCAGAGATCATCCTCAGAGACGATGGGAGCTTGGCCACTGGGAGTTCCTCTTCGGCATCCAGCTTCAGGCCCACCTTGAAGTTCAGCTTCCTCAGCGGATTTAGGGTTTTGGAGTCAGAGTTAAGGGTTTAGGGCTTGGGGTTTAGGGGTTAGGGTGTAGGATTTAGGGCTTGTTTAGGATTTAGGGCTTGGGATTGCAGGCAATTTTTAGGATGTAGGATTTGGAGCTTAGGGTTTAAGGTTTAGGGATTTGCATTTACCGTTCAGGGTTTTGGAACAGGACATGCAGCAGGACTTCTGAAATTATCTGGTAATTCTTATTCTAACGGGCCAAGGTCTATTGCAGGCATCATCCAGCTTTGCACGCACCATCAGAACTCCAACTCCTTTGCATCCTACTCCTACTATCTCCTACTGCTACTACAGCTGCTGCTACTGCTCCTGCTCTACTCCCGGCCAAAATCTGCCTCCCTCTCCTACTAAAGACTCAACCCCAAAAGCCTAAAATCCTCAACCCTGAAATCCTCACATTATTCAGCCCATAGATCCCCTGCTACCAGACAAGCTGACTGAGCGCGGAGCTCCAGTCTCGCCTTGAGCTTGTCTACGCGGCGTTGCTTCCTGAGCAGCGGCGAGCTATAGTCTTCCTCAATCCGGACAGAATTTGGGGGTTTCCCAAAGTTACATTGGGATTCTACTGGGATAATGGAAAAGAAAATGGAAACTACCATAATGGGTTTTATTGGGATTCTATTGGGATATTTGGCAGTATTTGGGGATTTCCCAATATTAGGGGAACCCTTTTGGGGGTCCCCATAATAAGGACTATAGTATATTGGGGTCCCTATTTTGGGAAACTACCATTTGGGTGATAGAGTGCAAATACATTTGAGTTTGGACATACCGTTTTTATGTAATGCAGATGAGTAAGCATAGCCAAGTCCGGCTTGAGGTCAGGAACAGAAGTGTTTTTCAAAATGTGAAGTCCTCATACGTACACCCAACACTGTATTGACCCTGCAGAGAAAGGTCCGGAATTGAACATCGCGATACGCCAGGTCCTAAGGCCCCTCAAGTCAGTCACGAGGGGTTCCTGAGTCGGGTGGTGTATGCAGGAAGTATGAGCTGCATCATGAGCTCCTCGTGCTGGGCTGGAAAGTAGCGCCATAGTTCCTGTTGAGACCCTCTATGAGCTTCAACACTCCGAAGTTTCACTTGCCTACCTAGGGCTCTCTCTCGCAAGGCGTACAGTGGTCGGAGCACAGACACCTCGGGTGCAGGTCTAGCCCCGACCATTGTATAGAGCAGGAAAGACGGTACAATCCCTTCCAACCTTTCCAGGAAGGTCTACTACATGGTGACGGACATGCTTACTATTCCCTGCAGGATTTCCATGTAGCAAGTACTGGAACCCTGGATCTACCAAGGCGTAGAAGGACAGAGGGCAGGTCAACGTTCACTCCTCAAAGCACAAAATAAATAATAGGATTCAGAATACGAATAGTTGCTGATACGAACAGTAATGGTAATAGGAATATAATTTCAATAACAATAGTAACAGCAATAGTCATAGTGTCCATTCCCCAAACCCAATGAGGAGCTCAGGAGCAGTTTATCCTCAAAGCAATGAATTCAGGGAGCTGAGCTACGGTAGGGGAGCATAGACAGGACAACATGCTGCAGAAGCGCCCACCCTTCTCACAGTACTTCTCCGCAATCTCTGTGCCTGGGATGTCTTTCAAGTTAGGTTCTCCATGTGCTTTATTCTGGGGAGTATAATAGGGGCTACTAAGCGGGATGCTGGGAATTTAGACTATCACTCGTATGGCCTCCTTTCCCGTGCCAAGCAGGTGCTACGTATTACCCAACAGATACTTGCGAAGCGGCTGCAAATTGACAAGGTAGCTGCTGTGGGGTAGGTCAAAGCAGTGAAATTATCCTTCGCTGCGCCTCCCTAACATGTTCTCGAGTCCCCAGGTCAATTGGGCTAACATAAATTCAGGGTCCCTTGGGAGGCTTGTATTGGGGCGCCCTTGTTTTGGAAACCCCTTGTGACAGAGTTCTAAAAACGGTTTGAGTCGCCACAGTTGATCACGCGGCCCTAGTATCCTGCAGTTCAAGAAAAGGTATACTGTAAGGTCCTATATGCTGCAAGAGCCTTTTGGGACACATTATACCACAGTTATGCAGGGTTAGTAGGATGATACTCTTGGTGATTAAGGCTTCTACTCTGGATAGCTATTCTGCGCAAAGCTGGTGTTATCTGCACTAGCAGCTATAGCCTGGCTATAACTTGAGTGTTTCGCTACCTGGCTTCTACATAGGGATTTCTCAAACTAGTTCCTATACAATCCCTCACAATATCCTCTTATCATCCCCTTAAGCTACTGGGGTCCCTATCCCTACATTCCCGAGGCCCGGGAGTCCCTCTGATTTTATGTGACTCCCACGTTTTTTACTGTATGGGACATATCCTACTTGGAGGTTCATGGGACTCAGTAACTACTTATAACTGGGCCTATAACCTTACGTCTTATCCCCCTAAATGGCCTTATAGGGTTACCCTATTTATAAGTAGGGTTATAAATCCAGTTACAAGTAGTTGCTAAGTCCCATGAACCTACAAGCAATCTATCTTCTGGACCCGCGTGATGCCAGGGACTCTGCGCAAGGCTAGGTCCGCCCGGTCTTTGAGCTCGTGGAGCCTACAACGGGCTCCCTTCTGGATGTATATTGATGCTTAAGGATCTATGGAGATGTATAGAGTTATAGGGGCGTGCACACGGATGTGTTAGGATGTGTCTTCATCTACATACACTTATGTATAAGGCTATTTGGGGCTTTCAGGAATCCGTCCAATTAGGAATTTCATGTCTTGGGAGTCTATGAAACCACCTGCGTTCTTACACTTGAGCATGTGGCTTCTTGCGCTTGGGCTGCACGACAAACCACACAGATTGAGTGGGGAATTTGTTCAATCAGCTTCGATCCTGGGCCAACAGCACGCATTGGCCTGCGTTTTTGAACAATATCCTTAGCACGGCACGATCATACGGGGGTACCAATAAGGGATCCGTCTTGTGGACACGACGTACCCATTTGACAACCCTACAGTAGATCCCTAAAACCTTGAACCCTAAACCCCTAAATCCGTAAGCCCCTACGCCCCTAAATCCTACACGCCTAATTCCTACACCCCTAACTTGACCTAATCCAATCAAACAGTGATCTGGCAGGCAGGCTAATTCTTGGCATGCTTTCAAAACAGATCATCTCCAGCTCATTTGGAGACATCTGTAGGTTAGGGTTTAGGCTTTAGGGTTTAGGGGTTATGGGCTTAGGGTTTATGTGTCTAGGTTTCTGTTAGGGTTCGTAGATGTCATCAAGCCCAAATAGGGCCAGCCGGGCAGGGGAGGGGAAAGGACGCAAAGCCTCATGAGAGGATTTTGATAAGCCCAAACAGCAAAATTAGGGCTGGGGTCCTTGTTCTAGCAGTTGGGGTTGCCAACATACTGGTGTTAAAGCCGCTGAGGCAGTGCCATGGTCCCTTCCGGAAACCAACTAGCAACACAACACCCCCCCAACATCGTACAAGTTAGGGTCAATGTTTTGTCTTAGGCGGGGGCGGATTTAGTCTCAGCAGGAGTTGATCCTTTTCGCTATGCCAGGGCTTCCCCATATCAGGGCTGCGCAAGACTTCGAAACCATGGAGCTGGAGTAAGGACCGGGATGTTGAGGGTTTAGGGCATCTTCTGGGTTGCTGATACGGAACTTAAACTAAGTTACTATTATGCGGGAACCCTATTGATTACTATATACCCATGATATGGTAACTTGATTTAAGATCCTTAACAGAAACCCAGATCCCTAAACCCTAGACCCCAAATAGTAGCTTCCATGTTCTTCTCCAATATTCCTATAGCTGTCCCTGTATAACCCTTGTATAATCCCTCAACCCTAAACCCTAAACCCTGAACCCTAGACCCTGAACCCTAAGCCCCAAACCCATACCCATTTAGGAAGGCAAAGCAGCGTCCCGGCGCACCTTCCGTTGTAGTCACGGACGAGCGTGAGCTCGCAGATCTGACACAACAAGCCAAGGGTTGGGGTTTAGAGGTTTAAGGGTTAGGGGTCGGGGGCTTAGGGCTTGGGGTTTAGGGGTTTAGTCTTTGGGGCTTTGAGTTTAGTTTTTTTTTTGGGGGGGGG
>CAJNIZ010010881.1:0-11635 GCA_905231905.1 Symbiodinium pilosum | reverse complement strand
TTTGATTCTGCTTACCCTAGGTCAAAAGTCCTAACTTGCACTATAAGCCACACAGTTGCCGCAGTTATCCCATTCACCGACCTGCAGATGAAGTCCCCATGACACCCTAAACCCTAAGCCCTAAACCCCTAAAGTCCTAGGCCCTAAACCACAAAGCCCTAAAGCCCTACAGCCCTAAACCCTAAGCCCTAAAGCCCTAAACTAAACCCTCAACCCTAAGCCCTAAACCCTAAACTAAACCCTAAACCCCTAAACCCCAAAGCCCTAAACCCAAAACCTTAACCCCTGGAGCCCTAAACCCCTAAAGCCCCAAAACCCTCTAAAGCCCCTAAAGCCCTAAGCCTGGAAGGATCCCAGCCTTCAGCTCTGGCAGAACATGGACGTGACCCGGCGTTTCTTCGCGGTTTAGGGTGCTTAGGGTGTAGGTTTTAGGGTTTAGGGCATTTTTTCCAGGGTTGCTTCAAGGGAACTACATTGGCCCATAGAAGGGCCATATTAGGGTTTAGGGCTTAGTTTAGGGTTTGGGGTTTAGGGTTTAGGGCCATATTAGGGTGTAGGGTTTTGTTTAAGGTTTGGGGTTTAGGGATCCTTTTAAGGAAATCTAGGGGACTACATTGGCCAATGGAAGGACTATAACTAAACTCCGTACACGGGGGGTTATATGAGGGATTAATCAGGGGAATATTATAGGGGTGATTCAGGGGGATACCAGGAGTTTAGACTATGGCTCGTATACGGGCTATATTAGGGCTATATTGGGAAAACCTTTTCGGGGTACGACCTTAAGGGTACAAGCCAGGAACCCTTGATTTTTCAAAGCTTGGAAATCTAGTGCGGGGATCAATCAGGATTTAGGCTTTGCTGAGCCCCCCGCTCAAAGACATTCTCTCCCATCCCCCTTTATGATTAACCCTCCCACTGCACTCCCAATGTATGCATTAGGGGGAACATGTATCATTGGGAGAGTTATTGATCTGGGAGGAGATTTGCTTAAGTAGATAGACTATGGCTTTGGGTATATCATAATGAGATCCCCATATACCCCATAATACCCCATAGTTTATCTACTTTAGGGGGACAGTAGGTGTAACCATTTCAACGAAACCCGATGATCTGGCAGGAGATTTGGTGACAGCAATGGGGAGTTTAGGGTTTTAAGGTTTGTTGATGGAAGAAATCTTTCGCCACCCAAGGCTCCCTATCTTTTAGCCCCAACCTATCCCCTCTAGAACCCTAGATATGTTAGTAGCTTTCATTTCTTTTCCGTCATCCCTATATAGTCCCAATATAACCCTAAGGATATCACCCTAAACCCTAATCCCTAAATCCTGAACCCTAAACCCTAATCCCTAAACCCTAAACCCTACTCCCTAAACCCTGAACCCAAATTTTAGGAATGGTAGCCTGAGGATCCCATCGCAGTAAGTTGCTCGGATGCTTTTCATCTCGTAGTAGGGCTTCATCAGAGCAGTATTTTATTTTGGGTTTAGGGTTTAGGCCAGCTGAGTAGTATTTTATTTGAGGATACTATGGTACCCATTATAGGGTAAGACTATATCCTCCTTTTGGGGTCTAGTATTTTATAGAAGGAATATAGTCTTACTAGGTTTAACCACACTCAAAAAAGACTCATCAAGAGTCTCATGAGTCCACCCTTCGGCTTGCCTTGCTGACAACTCGTTCTACCTGAACCCCAAAACTATGTAGAATAATAGCCTTTTGGCTACATTGAAGGGTTTTGGGCTATTATTTTACTTACTTTTGGGGTCCCTAAACCCTAAACCCTATAAACCCTAAACCCTAAAGGTCCAGGCAGGGCTTGCGGTCGGCTCGTAAGAGCTCCTTGGTGTTGAGTGTGCGCATGCCTGAATCAGCTGACACTTGGTAGGCCCCTGGGATATTGAGCCCTTCCCTCAGCAGAAGGTTTATATGGGGTTATAATATAGGGATAATGGAAAAGAAAATGGAAACTACTATAGGGTTTAGGGTTTAGGATCTAGGGTTCTGGATTTAGGGTTTAGGGTAAGCCCCTGGGATATTGAAAGTATTTTCCCTAATGCCTTTAACAAGGGACCCTATATACGAATATTTTTCAAAGAGTTTTAGGGGCCAACTCAGGACAAGCTTTGCGCTATAACCCAAATACACTACAGTAGCTTCCATTTTCTTTTCCATTATCCCTATATTACACCAATAACTAATACACCCAAAGCCATATTCTATCTACTTAAAGGAGATTATACAAAGAATCAGCTGACAAGCTTTGTGCGCAGATACAGCGGATCTTCCTATCAAATGCTCTACGGTTTACGATGCGCGCTCCGTTGCGCAGAGCTATGCGTGGGTGCGCGCCATGCTGGGCTGTGCTTGCGGACCTGGGGCCTAGGGGTCCCACCTCATTATATGCAAAGAGCCCCGCCTCAAAGCGTGACCATACTTTGGTAAGGCCGGCTAGAAACACGTAGAGTGCTTTAAGGCACCATAGAATCTGGTGATGTTCATCCTTTTATGACTTCTTCCCACCCTGTACCCAAAACCTTGGGTCCTAAGACTCAGGCAGATAAAGACTGGGAAGCCCAGTTTCTTCCTCTTGGTTACCGCGCAAGGACGGAATTGGCAATTGTGGGCTGTACATGGAGGAGTTTAGGCCTGCATTCCTATTCGCCACTAGCAAGATGCGAGTACTGTGTGCCCTTGTCCCCACAATGCTGTCTTCGGTGTAATCTGCCGACCTTAAACCCTATAATTAAGCCGCGCAGGCCCGATAAGCCATGTGGGCCCTACGAACCCTACAAACTCCAGAAGCCCAAACATGAGAGTTTAGGTTTTATGGTTTTCCCCGTCGCCACTTGAATTCATCCAGGTGAAGCCACTGATGCGTGTGTGGGGCCGCCATGCTTCCACAAGCCATGCTTCAGGATTCATCAGGTGTGTTGGATTTGTAGGGTTTACTTGCTGGTTGTTAGTAGGGAAGTAAGCTTATGGACTCAAAAAAAGGAAGTGCTGAGTTTATGGGTTTTGCTATAGCATAGAATTTCATTTTCCAGTACGAACGGGCTTTGTAGGGTTTAGGCTTAAAGGGTCTGTGAAGGTGGTCTCTTCTATCTTGCCCAAATTTTGATGACCTACGCAATCCTACCCTAACCCACAGGATACCGTTTTTTTTAGCGGTGTAGGGTTCTGGTTTAGGGTTTAGGGCGCTAGGGTTTAGGGTTTAGGGGAGTAGGGTTCAGGGATTTGGGGGTTATAGGTTTAGGGTTTAGGGGACTACGCTTGTTCGGTTGCAGATTGTGGGACTCTATGGTAAGGCAAGACCTATGTCCTAAGGGGCAACAAAGCAGTTCCGGGACTTTTCACTTCAAGCTCAAGGAAACTCTCAACCCTTGAGCATGTTGACTGTTTAGGGTTTAGGTTGGGTACTGCCCCCCCCCACCCAGTAACAGTCAAAATTAGGGGTCCTATTCAGGGCTATATATGACCATAGTATAATTATCATCCAACTGTTACNNCAGTACCCAAGGTTGAGGGTTTAAGTATGTTGACTCCACCTCCAACCGGAGGTCCAAGCGTCCAGCGATGCTAGCTACAGATGTGTTTGCAAGCTTTACAGCCCACAACACGTTCCTTCTCAAGTACCGGAACGCCCAACCGCACAGAATATGTAGGCTCTGCACATGATTTCTTGACTGGCTTTCGATTGAAAATATGGTGAACTCGTTGGATAAAAGCCAGTGTTCCTTTGCTCCTGGTATGATCCACTGGCGGCCGGCTTTTTGAGAGATGGCTCTCAGTCCTATGCTGCGGATCCACAATTGCCCATGGAAGATGCTACTTATGGGCTAGGCCTCAGAGAGCAGGATACCCTCCGACGAGACGCTGCAACGTTGATCCAAGCCCACAGGAGAGGATGGCTTGCCCATCGCCTAGTTCGAATGCTGAGGGCCCATTTGCAACCTGCTCCCGTGGTGGCGCCACCGCCGCCTCTGAGACGCAGGTTCTGCCATTTACCTTCACGCAGCGACACGCCTCACCCAACAGGAGCATGCGGCTTGCACCGCTACACTCCGCAAGCGAGCGCCCGCAGCTGTGGCGAGGCTGCTGCAACACTTCAAGATGTTTGGCGGAGCTATAGCTGGGTTTTTAGCCTTCTTAGACGGGTTTTTTTCCCGTTTCCCGGCGCTTCGTCTGAGCATTGCGTCATGGGGTCATGCTTTGAAGACTAGGGCCCAAAGTAGTCATTGTTTTGGAGAGAAGGGAGTGCTTTCCTTTTCTGCATGGTGAATAACCTACCGGTTGCTAGTATTGAATAAGGGAATCTGATCCCTATAAACCCCCAACAAAATATGTATATATATATATTCTCCATATTCATTCCCTACTAAGGGCCAAGATGGCTAGAATAGTGAAGAGTCAATTCGAAAACTACATAAATGAGATGGGAACTGGGTTTGTATAAGGCCTTACATGGATGTGGATTGATGATCGTGCAGGGCCTGAAGGATTAAAGTTTGTTGTTAGGGCGTACTGTATATGGTAACTATATGAGGAGCACGAGGGAAGGAAACTGCGAATCATGCAGGCTCATACATTAGGTGTCACCTGTTACTTTGGGGTCAGGAGTACTTCGTAAGTATGCTGACAACCCCTATAAGCCATATACTACCCCAGTTGCGCATAATTCTGACTAACCTATTTTACTAAGTCCCCCTGGACCCTGAAAGTAGGTATGTGTTGAAGCCTCCATGAAGAGCTTCCCGCTTCTGGGTGACCGCAAACAACTAGCCTCATTCCAGAACAGTTCCCTAAACCCTAAACAGTTGCCTTCGGCCATGAAATTCAACCTTCGTCATGGACATGTTCACTCAAAGGCCCTCAATCCTAAAATGCCCACAAGCCTCGGACCGGCTGTTGTGATAAACCCTACCCAAACCCCCAAAGTAGGTGAAATAATGGCCCCCCTAAATATGGCCCAAAAGGCCATGATTCTACATACTTTGGGGGTCCAGGTAGACCTTAAAACCTCTCGACCAGGGCTCGCGGGTGCGCGATGAGCATTGCACAGAGCTAAGAGTTCTTGTGCATTTTTGATGGGGATCCCATTGTCCCCTGAAAAGACAGAGGAAGTTTAGGGTTTAGGGTCGGAAGGGGCCTGGTAGGGCGTACATTCACCCCGATTTACATCCCAGAATACAAGAATTGTTCGTATGGGGACCTTCAAGAAAGTAACCCTAATTGTGGAGATCCTTCATATTTCCTATATTATAGGAACATGCAGGGTTCGGGCTTCCGGTTAATCCAGGTAAGACTGCAACCTCCTCTTGGGCATAGTATGTTGCATAAGGTTTGGTTCAAGCACTGCAAAAATCACTACTCCCATGGGATTCCTCGACAAGTCAGGCAAACAGCTTTACTTGGAGGTTCAGGGTTTAGGGTTTAGGATCCTTATCTTGTTATAACTGCAGTTAGAAGATAGATCGCCTAAGTAGGGTTACAGTTGGGTTATGATAAACCCTCACGCTCTAAATATAATATAGCTACGGTTCTTGCTGCGTCATATTCACCGTTGGCCCCCAAGTAGGGCGTTCGGCAAGAAGGCATTTAGGGATGTCCGACAGCCCAAGGGGCAGGGATGAATTTCGTGCAACCCTTACGTTTCGGGGTTAAAGGGGTTAATAGGGATTATATAGAGTGTAGCGTTCAAAGTTCAAGGTATAGGGTTTAGGGTTTAGGGCTTAGTGGTTGGATTTATAGCAAGCACCTGATGAACTAGGGGCGTCCTGAACATGCTTCTTTGGTTATGATACCCCGCAAACTCTGCTCAAAGTATTTGTTGGTAGGGTTCAGGTTCAGGGCGTAGGGCGTCTAGGGAACATTTGATGTGTCGGGGGGTGTTTAACTGAGCGGGATCCCATTTTCAGGACAGACTGCACATTTTTTGGCGGGCCAAGTAGGGCATTACCAGCCGGCAGCCCATCCTAGTAAACTCTGAACCAATCCTAAGACGTGAAGCCTCAGCCCGTCCAGGTACTTAACGTAGTCAAGTGTGCCGACTTGGCCGCAAGGTGGCTATTTGTTGAGAAGCACTGCGTCATCTAGGTCCATGAAAGCATCATCAAGTTAGATGCACCACGGACTTAGGGTGTATGGCCTATAGGGTTTAGTGCTTAGGGCTTATAGCGCTTTGGGCTTAGTCAGGGAAGCAGGGTTCAGGGCATAGGGCTTGGGCTTTTAGGGCGCAGGGCTTAGGGTTTAAGGGTAGGGCTTACTCATGGGTAGGGCTTAGGCCTTGGGGTTCAGGGGTTGACCTGAAATTTGTGCATGACCTTTGTTTTCGAGAAAACTCGGTTTCTTGACGTATATAGGAACTGACTGAGAGTCTCCCCACATGTTTTCTAGCTTTGTAGTATGAGTGCGTAGTGCATGGTCTCTACAGGAACCAGCCTGTATGAGTCTTCAGATCCTGCCCATGGTAGGTACCACAGAAGTTGATTCACTTTTCTTGATAGACTCCCAAGCCGTAAACTAGAAATGCGACGTTGGTCAGAAGCACGGCCTTTGCTTCGGTATCGTGACATCAGGTGGCTTCATCATACAGACCAGCAGTTGGTGCAACCACTTGGTATATAACGCTCCCAAACCCTATACCCAGGAAAAAAACCCAACTCCAACAAGAGAGCCAGAATTTCAAAAGCTTCCAACCCTTAACCTGTGACCACTTCTCCACACTGACTAAGTGCCGCATTTTGGTGCTGCAGCTCATCTGCATTGCCGGGACCCTGGCGCTGCTGTCATCTATAACCGGGTGGCACTTTGGGATAGCCGCTCATTTCCCCCCGCTTGTTTTTGTGCCGGACGCTATTTACGCATGGTATGTCGTGCCTTCAACATGTACCGCCCACATAAGTTCTTACGTCGATGGATAGCCCCAGTCCCCAAAGCCTGAACCCCTGACTATGAGGATCTTGTGGGAAGTTTAGAGTTTAGGGTTGGGTTTAGTAACGGGATGGACAGGGAAATGCAACAAATGGAAACTATTGAATCTAAAGACGGAATTGGGCACTATTGCATTGTTCAGGGCTTAGGGTTTACGGTCAGGGCGGGTTAGTAACCGGTGTAGTATCGGGGGTTAAGGCTTAGGGGCTTTACATCCATTCCTTGCTAAGCGGGTAAGAAAAGAAAAGCCCTAAATTCTAAACCCTAAACCCTAAATCCTAAACCCTAAATCCTAAACCCTAAATCCTAAGCCCTAAACCCTAAACCCCTAAACCCTAAACCCCTAAGCCCTGAGTCCTTTGGGCTCCTGGAAGCAGCCCTAATCCCTAAGCCCCTATCAACCTTTCAGCCGCCCCCCCACACGAATTAAAAGCTGTGTAATGGGAAAGAATAGCAGGACCCTCCCAGGGCCTTCATATAGGGGTTTAGGGTATAGGGTTTAGGGTGTAGGGTTGGGAATAGGGTCCCTAACAGTGGGTATTTAGGGTATAATAGTGGATAGAAGAAGGTCAAAGTAGGAAAAACATATGCGAGCTGTAGTCTAAACTTGTTAGAGGGAGCTTTGGTTATTTTTACTTATTGTATAGGGGAGTGCTATAGAGGTTCCCAAGCGGGATACTAGGAGTGTAGACTATACCTCACACAGTAAACACTATTCCTGGCCGTCACTCAAGTCAAACAAGTTGTAAGCAGACTACAACCTACATCCCCTAGTTACAGTCACTAGTAAAGAAGGTGTGCTAATGTTCCATCATCCTACACCTTATACATTGAACCCACCTACTTAGCATAGCCCAGCCTTTCGAATACATTGCCTGGCTTTTGGGGCTGAGGACCCTCGAGTATGCTTAGAGGCTTAGTGTAGATCCATGGGCATCTACGTACTGCTATAAGCAAGGCTTGCTGTCGGTCCCAAAGCCGCTGTATGGCATCTGCTTTGGGTCAGCTGGATGATCAGGGTATCAGACTCCCAACTAATGTGACCGATGAAGTGCTTGCTGTAGCATTACTCAAACCTTACACACTCAAAACCTGCAACTAGTGACCCTAAACCCTAAACACTTTTCCGAGGCTAAGGGTGGGCTTGGTATACTTTAGGAGCCCCAGCGGCCCTGAAGTGCACCAACCTGGTGCAATCCCTTTACCTCCTTTAGCAAAGAAGGGTCGAGGGTTTGGGGGTTATTAGCCCAAGAAATCGAGGATCAAATGGACAGACAATGGAGAATGGCAAGGAAACTGAGCTTATGTAGTGGTTCATAAGGGCTATGCAAAGTCTGTCCAAATTAGTGGTAGATTCTTGGGGGTCCCTATAATAAGAAGGATCACAGTAATAAGAAGGATCATAGCATTTTGGGGTCTGGATTGGGTTTTTTTTGTATTTGGGGAAACTACCATATCACACAGAGGATGATTCCAGGGCAGGACATGGAAACGTGCAGTTATCCGGCAATCCAAAGTGCGATTTCCCTCATCCTATGAGCCGTAGTCTAAATTCCTTAAAGGAGGGTTATGTAGGGGACTATTATAGGGGTTATTAAGGGGGATACTGGGAGTTTAGACTATAAGCTCATATCTCATAGTCCTCTGCGACTGCAGTTTGCATTGATGTACCGTGTGCCTCGAAGAAGCCTCGAAGGCGTTACAACATGGGCAATGTGTTCCTAAACCTAGGGTTTGGGTTTAGGGTTTAAGGGTTTAGGGCGATGTGTTCCTAAACCCGAAACCTGGTGGAATGTTTTCATTATGATGGGCCCTGATCCCTACATATTGCCGGTCTACAAATCATAGTCCATATCACAATCCATATATATATATGCACATATGTCAATATTTGCATATATATATATATTCCCTAATATATATATATATATACGAGTTCCCAATAAACCCAGTATAAATTGCGGGGCCCTTAAGTCTATCCCCGGGACTAGACCCTAAACCGAAACGCTCCACGGGTGTTGCTGTAGTCTCCTCAGGCATTCCCAGACCCCCAAAAGGATCTAAAAATTAGATCCCCTAGAACCATAGGGGGAATTATATAAGGATTATATAGGGGTTCTAATGGGTCTATATAGGGGATCTAAACCCTAAACCCTAAACCCTATAATGGGTCTATATAGGGGATCTAATTTTTAGATCTGCCAGGGGTCTCGGTTGTTTTTCATGGCGACATGGCGAGGAGACGTTTGGCTGCCCGTCTGGCTATGGAGGCTGCAGAAGAGAAGACCCAGACCCCCTGGAAGGATCTAAAAAGTAGATCCCCTATATCGACCCACTATAACCCCTATATAATCCTTGTATAATTCCCCCTATGGTTCTAGGGGATCTAACTTTTAGATCCTTTTGGGGGTCTGGGAGTGGAGGAAAACGCTGCCGGATCCAAGCAAGTTGAGGCTGAGGAAGTGTAGGATGGACAAACAGACGACTGATCGCTTTCAGTGCAAAGGATCCGGCAAGGCAACCAGCAACATGGTCGAGCCAACCTTATGACAGTATAACCCTAAGGACTTGCAAGGAATGTTATTGTTACAGGCCTACGAGGACTACAGTGTGGCTGTTGATGCAGTAGTCAGTAGCAGCAGCAGCAGCAGCAGCGGCGGCGGCGGCAGCAGCAGCAGCAGAAGCATGAGTCGTAGAAGTATAGACGCAGTAGTAGCTGAAATAGAAGTAGAAGGAGAACTAGGAGCAGTGAGAAACATAGCAATCACAACGATCCATGGACAGTAATGATGATGACCACAGATACTGGTTGTTGATGTTTCATGAGGCGTAAGCATTGTGATTATTATGCGTATCATCCGTGCTGCATCTGCTTATACCAGTAATCATAATCACAACGCCAGTGATAATGATACTCATAACTTGACCCAGACCCCTGGGAGGATCTAGTAATTAGATCCCTTATATAGACCCATTATAACCCCTCGATAATCCTTCTATACTTCCCCCTATGGTTCTAGGGGATCTAATTTTTAGATCTTTTTTGGGGGTCTGGGCAGCTCCTCTATTGATGCGCTGTAAGGCCGCCATAGCGACGGTTTCCACGCACATCTACTACCCGCTGCTGCTCCCCATCGATGCATGGACCTCAGTGAAAAGTAGCCTCCCCCAATGGGGTGATGGGCTAGGGTTTAGGGTTTAGGGTGTAGGACTTGGGGTTCAGGGCTTATGGTACAGGATTTCTAGCGGTTTCGGGTTCAGGGTTTGGGGTCTAGGGTTTCGGGTTCAAGGCATAGGTAAGAACTTGACATGTTCGTACATGATCTTAGGGCACGCGGCCGTAATTTAGGGTTTAGGGTTACCTTCCTTTCAGCAACCTGCATAAGCGACCTCAGGCGTGAGTATCAAGAAAGCCTGGAATTTAGAGCCATTTATGGAAACTTGGTGTTATAGCGTCATGCAGGATTTTTAGCACCTGCAGGATTGTGGCTGGGTCCCGGCCCATGGTAAGCTTGAATAGGGTTGATCTAAAGGTTCTCCTAAACCCTACAGAATCCCCTTGGCTCTTCTGCCACGTACACTGACGGAGGCAAAGGTGTGGCTTCTCACGAATGTGTCGCAGCCTGTTGCCAACAACTCCGATGAAGCGGCCCCGACCCCAGCGGGAAACAATGCCGACAATTTGAATTTGTGGGTTTTTCAGTACTGCTCAGTTTCCCTCTCTTGGGGTCCTAGGTCCTAGGTTCCTCATAAAACTAGGTTATACTAGAAAAGGAGACCTTTATAGACTTAGATCTCTCTCGGGATATTAGACTTCTCGAAAAGATGGACCTTCAGGGAACTCAGGGACATCTTTCAATCCGTAGGGTTCAGGGTTTAGAGCTTCGAGTTTAAGGCCCCCCGAGTGATGTATACACAGTTGCAAAGCAGCCAGGGTATGAAGTTTTGATTGTGTCAGCGGCAACGTATGGGGATGATTAAGGCCTTTCAGGGTTCATATTAGGATCACTTGGGGACGATTTTAGAAACTTCCCTTTTTGAGAAGGGTTTCACGGACTGCCTCCGGTTGGAGTTTCGCAAGCACGGGCGCTGAGTAATATGTTACATAGTATGTTGACGCAGCAGAGCCCAACGTAAACTCGGCATAATTGTGGCTTCCCGAAATAAGGGGAACCTATAGATCCTTTAGACCCCGAGATAATGATGATCCTTCTTCTAGGGACCCCCAAAAGGGTACCCCTAATTTTGGGAAATCCCCGCAAAGGATCTCAGCTGTATTCAAGCGTACAAACGTCAGCTTTTCCCCTTGCTGGCTTCCCAAGGGGACACTGCATATACCCAAGCATCAGTGTTCCTAATAAAGCTGGTTTACACTGACCAACCACAAAGCCGAATCCCGACTCCAACCTTACAAGCCGAATGCCTCAACCCTTGAGCCCCCATAAGAGCCCATTATGCAACTTGGAGGGTTGAATGATGAATCCCCAAAAACCTAAACCCTGAACTCGCAACAGCTACAGTTGTGATGCAAACGCGCTGTAAAACACCTCAGCCATCGTCTTTTTCCCGGAAGCCTGACATTCCGAAGCCTATATGAACTATAGTCTAAACTCCTTCAAGGGGGTTGGTTATATGGGAGATGATATAGGGGAGTAGTCTCGGGGTTATTAACGGGGATACTAGGCGTTTAGACTGCAGCTCA
>CAJNIZ010010880.1:0-11637 GCA_905231905.1 Symbiodinium pilosum | reverse complement strand
TACCCAAGACCATATTCTATCTACGTAAGGGGGACTGTAGGTCCTCTAAGGTCGACTACGAGAAGAAACCTGGCAAGGCAAGCTCATCTGCTTCACGAGTTGAAGGGGTTTTCATAGGGTTTAGGGTATTTAGGGTTTAGGGTTTAGGGCTTAGGGTTTAGGGTTTAAAGCTTAGGGTTTAGGGTTGAGGGGTTAGGGCTGTCCTCTCTGTACCTATAATACTGTCCTTCTGGGGTCTGCATTGCTAAACGCTAAACCCTGAGCCCTAAACCCGAGATCCTAAAAACCTATAAGCCCTGAAAACCTACTGCTACACCCTCAACAGCTTGGAAGTGTAGACTGTAGGGTGAGGTCTCGGGCTACAACTCGGCAACCTGGGTAGATTGTGAGCCGGGTTTAGCCTTGTGGCGCGTCTTCAGGGAACCCTGACAGCTGAGAACAGCTTAGAACCGTAAATCAGTGATGATGAAGTTTGAAAATTGACGGGGGGGGTACATTGCCATACACTACTACCTGCTTTACTAATCAGAGGGGTCTATAGGCTATAAACAGGTTGTAACGTGAGTGCTTTCCTACCTAAGAAACTTCATGAAATCCAAACTCTGTCCAAGGCAGTTTCAGGTGGCTTTTGCCAGGTGGGCGCGCCAGTGAGAGCCTGTATAGTAGAAGTCTGCACTAAACCCTAGACCCTAAACCCTCATCCGTAAACCCAAAGCCCTAGTCACAAAACCTGATAACCTAAGCCAAACAACCGACCTGGGACAGCCATTGGCGTTCCTTGACGCGTCGCTGAGTCGGCAATCGCCGCAAGGCTTGCAATAGAAAGCAGGAAAGGTCCGGTCAGAACCAACCAACCTCAATCATTCACAGCTATAGGTCCCAGAGGCCTGAGACCACAACCCACAAAAACTTAGGCAGGTATGCCACACGTAACACTGGCACTGTGATGTCTAGAAAGGCAATGACTATGAAGGGCTTTAGGGTATCATCTGGTTATACCTTGGTTTTTCTCTACCTTAACCCTAAATCCTATACCCTTACCCTAAACCCTAAGCCCTAAACCCCAAATAGTACTTCCCATTATATTTCCATTATCCCCATATTACAAACCCAAACCCTATTTACTGTTTAGGGTGTAGAGTTTAGGGGTTCGGGAAAAGGATAACCCGAAACCCAAACTCCCCAGGTCATGAGCTCGTGAGAACCTCTGGCCTCTGGACCCAATCCACATCGCGGCGGGTCAACGAGGACAGTGCTGAACCTTGAAAACTACTACAGTAATTAGGGTTTAGGGCTATAGTCCCCCTGAAGTCGAGTAAATATGGGGTACAAAGGGATCCATTAGGATATTGGGCAATTCCATGTTCTATCTGAATATATGAGCTATTGTCCAGACTCTGAAAATATGAGCTATTGTCCAAACTCCTAGTATCCCCCTTAAGAAGCCCCATGGTAGTCCCCTATAGAATTCCCCAAAGAACCCCCTCTGAGGAGTTTAGACTATAGCTCATATAGTCCCCCTGAAGTAGATTGAATGCCGGGGGTATATGCGGATCCTATTAGCGTATTGGGCAATTCCATGTTCTGTCTGATTAGTCAAGGGGGAGTTTATGTGCATACATGGAGGGTTGTCAAAACTGTGATTTGGAATGGGGAAAAGAGCTTCACACTCACGCCCGAGATCACAAAAACAACTCACCCTGCCTATGTCTTTTCGCATAAAGACCTCAAACTTCAGCTGCAAGACCTTGAACCCCAAACTGCCAATTTTGTGACGTTGCCTGAATCACGACTGTCTCCAGATGGGGAAACCTAGATACGACCCATACTGTAAAGCGAACCCTAAAATAGCAACCAGCACTAGACAAACTACGGGCAACCCTCAACCCCAACCCTAAACCAGGCTTCAAATCAGAGCCCTTGAGGGCCCAAGTACGCAAAAGTCGTATACTGCCCCACATTGCAGGTACCCAGTCACTGAATACTTGGACCCTAAACCCTAAGTCGGTAAATATCCCTGTATGTCCCTACCTGCACCTACATATTCCTATGGGCTATACGGCCCTGGAACAAGTGTACAAGGACCGTTGTTGGCACATGGACACTGGCCTCCACCTAAACCCTAAACCGTGCGTCGTGTAGGAAGCACCCGAGGAGCCGGTAGTCTTCAAGGTTTACCTCGGTCAACGTGTTCCCAGTTGCGGTTCCATGGTGGGTATAGGTTGCAGGCTTTAGCATACAAGGGTCAGACGGGCTTACGGTGAAGAGTTTTGAGAATTGGCCTTTAGGTTCTACAGTTTTGGGATTGGGGGTTTATGGTTTAAGTCACGTCTTCAATCCTTTTAGGTTCGGTTCAGTGCGCTGACGGACAACTTAAAGGAGTTTTCATTTTTTGAGACACCAGGCTTATGTATAAGGTTTGCATAAGGCTCATGGGGAAGATTGGGAGGTATAGACGGGCTATGTATAGGCTTCTCTAAGGAAACTACACATTTAATTTGTCCTTAGCATGAGAACTCTGAAAGGTGATCACCATCGCGTTTGGCGCTGGGTAGCTTCCGGGGACTCATGTAAAATCTGAGGCTCAATGCTCAGAAGCCCACAACAAGCTGTGTCTAGGTTTACGGTTTCTGCGCTGAGAATATACAGGGCTTTGTCAATGTTTGAGACATCACGTGATCTTGTATAACGCCCCGAAAAGCAAACACGCTTTTGGGAACGCCGCACACTCTTGTAGTTCAACACCGACACACTTTACAATCTCTACGGCCTCTGGGGGGGAACCTTGGTTTCCCTATACCCCAAATCCTAAACCCTATGATTGCCCTAAACCCTAAACCTATACCATACAGGCCTCACAGACTGTCTAACTTTTGGCTCGCATTTTTTCAAAACCCTGTAGAGTCGCCATATACCCACGTCTTCCTTACGAATCTCTGTTTTGGATAAACCTTCGGTGTACAAAAATGCCATATTTCCAGGATTCAAAAGCGAGACTAAACTATGATTCATGTAAACGCCATTTCAAGGTCAACTGACCTGTGGATTCTATTTTGGTCTCCCTAGTTGCATACCCAGTATATGCACCACTCACAAGAAACCATGTCAGTACCACATATCCAGCGAAACCTAATACCCTGAACTCTAAAAGAATTGCTCACCGACACGAACAACGGGAATAGCAGGAAGACTAAATGTAGGAGCAATAGCAAGAACATCAAAACCATGACCTCACAAACAAATCAATACAAAGTTCTATGTTGTGGGATCTTCTCAAAACTCCCCCATAACAACCTAGCAGGGACCCCCAGAAACTCTTTATAAGCCTTGTATACCCCCAGAGTCTCTAGGCCTTATTGCCTAAACCCTATATCCCTACATACCCCTATATACCTCTATATAATACCTATACATATGTGCACATATATATATATATATATGTATATCTCTCTCTCTCTCTCTGTCCTCTTCAGCAACTACTACTGGGTCGGGGGCCTGACCTAACTCAAAGCCCTAAACAACCTCTATATGACCCCTAAACCCTATGTAACCTCGTTTGTCTCGTCCATTATCTCTACACTTTATAACCCCTAAACCCTATGCAACCCCTTTAAGGAGACTTTTGCCTTAGCGAAGTCGCCTCGCGAAGGCGCTCGAAGCGGCGATGCCCTTGAAGGGCCTGTTTCTTAACAGAATGATGAATAAGGTTTAGGGTTTAGGGTAACTCTAGAACATAAGCCCTAAGTAATGTAAGGGCCCAAAACATCTCAAGCATGGCCAACAACGCCGTAGAGGGCTTCAGGCTTTTACTGCCTAGACCACTATGGGCTATTACACCCTAAAATTCCCTATTAGGACCCTATCAAGAGTAGATTAAGGTACCCTTAAGGTCTACCTGGACCCCAAAAGTATGTAAAATCATGGGCCCTTAGGGCTGTTATTATGGGTTTAGGGCTATTATTTCACATACTTTTGGGGTTTAGGTAATAGCCCATTAGTGGGAGTTTGGGAGTTGCGAAAAAAAGGCCAAGCTAGCATCCTGGCCCTCTTGACCCGGTTTAGGGTTTAGGGTTTATGGGTTTAGGGGTTTAGGGTTTGGGGATTTATGGGTTTAGGATTTAGGGTTTAAAGGTCTAGGTTTCGGGTTTAGGGTTTGGAGGTTTATGGGTTTAGGATTTAGGGTTTAAAGGTCTAGGTTTAGGGTTTAGGGTTTGGGGGTTTATGGGTTTAGGATTTAGGGTTTAGCGTTGAGGGTTTAGGGTTGAAGGTTTAGGGTTTAGGGATCTCCTGCTTCTGTTAACAGAGTAGCTTTTCCCGATCCCATTAACCCTAACCCCTGAAGCCTAAACCCGAAGCCCTAAACCGCAGGCCCTAAACCTTAAACCCTGACTAGGGTTGGTTTTTCAGGCGTAAACAATAAACAGTCTGAAGCCCCCTAAAGCATGCATATCCCTATACCCTAAACCCGCAACCCTAGACACTAAACCTGCAATAGACCCTAACCCTGAACACTAAACCTTAAATCCCTTAAAAAGACCTTCATGTTCTCTTACATTATCCCTATATGACCCCGATATTACCCCATATAATCCCTACATAACCCCTATAATCACCCCCTAAACCCCCTAAAAGGGACCTTCAACCCTGACTGGCCTCCACCAACTCTGCAGCCGCCAGGCGCACCACGGTAACGTTGTGAGCGCCGTTCTGTGACCTCTTCATGTTGTCAAGTACAAGTTCAGGGTTTAGGACTGAGGGTTAGGGTTCAGGATGGTTCAGGGTTTAGGGTTTAGGGTTCGGGGATTAGGGTTTAGGATTTAGGGTTCAGGGTTTAGGGCTTGGGGGAGTTTAAGGTTGAGGGTTTGGGGGAGTTTAGGGTTTAGCGATTAGGCTCTAGGACCATGTACAGGAAGGGAGTTTCCAATGGGGTGAGCTTGTTTCAAGGGGTATATGTGAACCAAGGTGAGCTATACAAGGGGGATATACTGTAAGGGAGCCTGAAAGATTGCCAACAGTATCTTGAGGTCTGTTTGAGATCCCCTACACCCTAAACCCTAGACCCTAAACACTAAACTATATCATAAAATTCTATGAGGACTCTGGAACCATCAATTTGGTCATTACCTACGCCGTTACATTATGTGACCTAGCTACGCTAAACTCTAAACCCTGAACCCTAAACCCTGAACCCTAAACCCTGAACTCTGAACCCTGCACCCTAAACCCTTTAGGCTTCGGGTAAGAGTCGCAGACCTTTGGGCTTCTGGGTCGAGATGCAGGCTTAGGGTCTGCTGCATCTCTTACCTAGGATTTCCAGAAACCTAGGACTTAAAAGGTCCCCCGTTTTGAATATAGCTGATCTTTATACAGAACTTAGGACCCCCAGAAAAGACCAAGGGCTTACTCAACACCCCTGTTGGGGATTAGGGTTTTCAGGGTTCAGCGGTTCGGGTCTAATTTCTGCTCAAGCGAATTCGGACTTCCCAGCGTAAGGGTTGTCCAGACAGGCAATTCGCACTGAATATGAGTGTCCTTCACTCGACCCCAAAAACCTGAAACCTAGGACCCTAACAGGGGAACATGCCCCGGAAGCCCCCCAAAAAAGGACCCCTAATTGTTGGAATCCCCCGCAGAGTCTTGAACCTAAAGGCTGCCAAGAAGGACCCACGCTGTGGATGGAGGGTATCTTGCAACACTTATTAGGATCACCAAAATACTATAATTGTTGCGTTTAGGGTTTATAGTCCCCCTTAAGTAGATAGATTATGGCTTTGGGTATACTATGATAAGATCCCCATATACCCCATATTCTATCTACTTAAGGGGGACTATAGGTATATGGTAGTTCTCAAAGTAGGGGGACCCTAATATAAACCCCAAAATACTAAAGTCCTTATTATGGGAACCCCAAAAGGTACCCCCAACTTGGGAAACCCCCCATATTAGTTGGTGCAAGATATCCTCCATCCACCATAGTTTCCAGAACCCCCTAAATGATGACCCAGCACCCCTGGGCTTGACAAAAACGTATCTTAGCCTGTAACCCTTAACCTTATATAAATAGAAGGGGGTATATAGGGGTAAGCCCTAGACCCTGAACCCTAAACTTTAAACTCTAAACCCTAGACATTAAACCCTAAGTTCTAAATCCTAAACCCGGAACCCGTGAGGCTTCGTTATCCAAGCCACGCATTGGTGCGCGCCACGTTGACCAGCGCAGTGACCACTTCGGTGGCCAAGACGCGGCGGAAGCCTTGGTCTTTCCAAGACTCCAGAGGCGTCATTATGATTCTTATTCTTATTATTACTGGTTATTAGCTATTATTGTGATTACATTTTAGTACGATTCTGATTGTCGTTACTGTTATGGGGTGGGTTGTCGTCAAAATTCTGGTCCTTTGTTGGTGTCAAGGCTTACAACCTTCCTTGCATGTCGGGAGCTCAGGGTGCATCATTCCGTGACGGGCATTTCCCGGGTTCGAGATTACGTTCTGGCCCTTCAGGTGAGAAAAGCTCGAAGCAGCTTGCTTCAGGGTCGCCAAGTTGAATATGGACTTCCATAGCAAGGAAGCTAAGGCAGGCCCCCTCGATGACCCTGTGTATAAATGTGTAAGGAGAACAATAGAGATCATATCTCTCAAGGTCAGGTCTGTGCGGGGCGGGCAGTTTTCACCACACGTGGTAGCCCCAAAAGCCCAAACTCACAAACCTCAAACCCTAAAGCCCCAAACTCATAAACCCTAAACCCCCAAGCTCATAAATCCTTCTACCTCTGAACCCTTAGGCCCGCTTGACCAAAAGTGCTTGCAGTCATCCCTTATGGATTCTCAGGGCTATCTTTCAGGGTTTAGGGTTCAGTCTTGATGCCTGCAGTTCCAGTGTTCTATCTACCAGGCGATGGCGGCAAAGTCTTAGTATGCAATCATGGGGTTTAACAGCCCATCCTTGTCTGTATACGTTAACAAGCTAAGCGGCAAGAGGCCAAAGCGATGCTGAAGTTGCCGTTGCCACCTCGGTATCTGATCCGTAAACCCTGGACCCCAAACGCGCTACGGTCTCTGTGGATTCCCCTCGCCTCAGCACGCCGGCTCCCTAATATCACCCCTGTGCTCAATACTGGGGTTGGGAGTTGAGTCTGAAAATGGAATGCTGAGACCCAAGTTTGGTTGTCTACGCTCTGCCTTCACTTTCCAAAGGCCTAGGTGCCTCCCCAAAAATGATTTGCAGGCTCTTCTGGGTTCCGGTAAAAAGCTACTGCTACTGCGCAAGGACCTTTTCCCTGCACAAGTAAAGTCATGCTGCGCTTTAGCATTCGCAGTGAGGCCCTGTATTGCCCAACTACCTCCAATCCAACACCCCCCAGCCTCAAAGAAAGCCCTGATGAACATCTAATTTGACCTCAATGAGCGAGGAGAGGCGAGGTTGGGCGTCGTATAGGATTCTCTGATTGGTTCTTGACATTGAGCCCTGCGCTCTCAACAATTGAGCCTTGAACGTGTGCTTCTGAAAAGGGAGCTTTACCATATGCCTGCATGTAACCGGATCACTATTACAACAACCCGTCACGTAGGATCCCGTAACCTGCAGACACTCCACGATGCCCTGCTTATGAGGAAAACCGTCCCTAAATACCACATCGCCAGTAAAGAACCTCTTGTGGTCCGAACAAAACCACGACACACACAGGCAAATCGCGAGCTTCTTGCTTCTATGCTTGCCAAGTAGCAGTACAGCTCCAACAGGTCCTCCTCTTGCAGGGAGCCTCTGCACGTTGTAGAAGTTTGAGTATGCTCAGGTTCAAGGCTTGGAAAGCTTTGGTTTCTAGCATGTCGGTTGATAGAAGTCGCGGGCTTACGGCTTCAGAAGGTTTGAGTGTTTCGAATTGGTCCAAAGCCTGAAATGACTCCATTTGGAGAATTTAGATGTGGGAGTTTCAATAAATGTGGGGCCCCAGCATACATACCAATATATGCTACAATCCTTATATGATATGGACGAGGGACCCCCGAACTAGGGACACCTGAATTTGGGAACCTTCCTGTAAACCATCCATCGTTTGGATTGAGGTCGGGCGAGGTAATGTCTTGAATTCTCCTTTGATTGCCACGTTTCTTGGCTTCCATGTTCTTTTCCACTCCCCGCTCCCCCTCAAGCACCAATACGTAAAGGGGATGGGGCCAATTCTTTGAAATCCAGATTGCAGCTTTTGGTGTCATAGCACTGCTGCCGTATTCCCCTATCCAACAGAACTGTGCAGGGCTAAAGGCCAAAGGGCAGGGTTGAGGCCTCAGATGGTTTAGGGCCTTCTGTGTTCACCTTGTTTGTCTTAAGCCCTAACCCCCCCCCAAAGCCCTGAAGCCCTCAACCCTAAACCTCTTGCTTCTGGATCCTAGACCTGTGCTTACATGATCCTGGGTAGGCTCTTCCCTCTTTCACACAGGTTAGGCTTCCGTAAAAGATGGCTTCAGGTTTCGGGTTTAGGGTGTCTGGTTTAGGGAATACACAGGGGATCCTGGCTATGTGAAGAAATCAATTTCATAAGGAACCTGCAGCTCTCCGTCTGTATACTTTAGGTGGACCCCCCACCCAGTAATAGTGGCTATTTTGGATAATAAGGATTATATTAGTGTCCTCTTGTATTCCTATTATACCACTATTACAGGGTGGGGGGTCCTCCTAATGTATACTAACGCTGTGTGTCTGTAGAACTCCCTATCAAGAAGCGTTAAACATCGAGCCGATCCAAAGCTGAAAGAGTGATCCTGGAATGGGCCATGGGTTTCTTTCATGGTCCGCCCACAAGATGGATGCCCCATGCATACACTTAGCGAGTTACAGTAACATCCTACCTGAAATACCTGTGGAAGGCACATTGTTTGCGATGCCTTATTCCAGATTATTCTTGAAAACAAGTCAAGTCGGTAGAACAAAAAAGGTACGCACTTATAAGTTTATTTCATCTTGTTCATCATCTGTGCGCGCATAATGCGCATATATATATATATATAGAACACATTATTGGTTTCCATACTTGTTTGTTTTCAGGTCAAGGGAACGACACATCTGACACAGCGATCCAGTACCAAGCCTGCTGCTGAGCGCGCGAAGCCCAGCATCGCTTGGGCAACCTCCATGGAGGCAGTTTACAGTAGGTCTTTGGGGGACCCTAGGGCTTTATAGGGTTTGCAAGAGGATTCTGGGTGTCTTTATTGGGGATTCAGAAAAAGGCTGCTTTGGGTAAGTCTCACAGAAGGCTGCAGGTACGCTAGGGGCTTTGAGTCGAGAATATGGCTAGCAACACAAATGAAATTACCCAAAAACTATCCACTGTAGGGCACACAGCTTAAGGGTCTAGGGTTTGAGCCCCATAATTATACCCGAAAATACTATAATCCTTATGACAGGGGCCCCGTAGACAAGCTTTGAAAGCCTCCGTTCAGGCTTCATGCGGCCTCGGAAAGCGATGTGCCTCTGAATTGTCCTCTGCTACCAAGTGGGCTTGATACCCAAACTAGAGTTCCTACTAACGGCCTTTATATTGTCGCAGTGCTAGCAATAGCAATCGTGATGACAACTGTAATGGTATTAGCAGGGTATAATCGTCATATTACGATAAAACAATTGTGAAGTCAGGGTGATTTCAACCATGAACCCTCAACCCCTAAACCCTAGAATCCTCAAGCACAAACCCTAACCGCCAAACTCCTGAACCCTAGAATCCTGAAAGGGACCATGTAATCTCCTTGCTACCCCGGCCTACAGTTGAGGATTAGGGTACCTGAGATTATCCCTCCTCTGAGAAGAAACCCTGTTCGCGAAACCTAAGCCCTAATCCTTCAGCCCTTAATCTTTTCAGGGTTTAAGGTTTAGGGTTCCGAAAACCTTAAACCTCAAACCCCCTCACCCCTAAATACCCTGAATCCTTACTCCATAATCCTGGACAACCCAAAACACCCGACCTCTGCGTTGGGCTGTGAGAAAAATCCCTCCAATTGCCGATACATCAGCGGTTTTTGCAAGCCAGGCACCTGGTTGAGGCTTTAGGGTTTGGGGATTTCTGTTTGGGACTATGGTTTGGGGTTTAGGGTTTGGTGGGTTTCAGGGGTTGGGGATTTGAGTTTAGGGATTTTGCCATGGGGTCTAGGGATAAGAGTCTAGGGTTTGGGGATTTGGGTTTAGGGATTGAGGGTTCGAAGTGAGTTTGGGGTTTCGGTGCACTCCCCAAGTACCTGCAGCTTTCTGACTATACCTACTATCTTGCGGGTAGGTACTATTGAAAGTTACCATCGTGGGGTGACAGGTAGGTCAAGACTTCCTAAGACTGTAGGGCTTAGGGTTTGGATGTCAGATAAGCCCCTTAACCCCAATACATCGACTCCTAAGCCCAAGCTGTTCTAGACTTGGTTGCTCTGTAATGCCACTAAAGGTTAGCGCCCTTGTATTGAAATAGAGGAAAATTCTAAAGTGCTAGGTTGTACTAAAATCCCACGTACTACAGTACACGAAGCAGAACGTCCATGACTAGATGCTCCCAAATAGAAGCACCCTCAATACACGGTTTCGAGGCTTAGGGTTTGGGTTTTGGGGCTTGGGCGCCCCAAGACCATCGATTGTTTGGAACAAACCCTCAACAAAACCCTAGAAACTTCTCACATTCTTGATGGCCTGCATGTGTTCCACCATGAAGTCCCGGCCCAGCACTCTGGACACACCACGGCGGCGTGCCACAATGCTCACCTGGAATGATGGTTCTAGATTGTAAGCCCTAGGCCCCTAGCTTGGGCTCTGGATCTTGGGATCCCATCTATATCCACCTATACACACCCTAGACCACCACAAAAACAAATACGGGCCGGCAGGGGCCCATATCGGAGCCCAAATTAAGGGCCACATGGATCGGACCTTAGAAGATTCCTGTTTAGTTATATTGGGGTTATATTGGGGTTAGATAGGGATAATGGAAAAGAAATTGGAAACTACTATCGAGGGTTTAGGGTTTAGGTAACTTGGGAGATGAAGGAAGGTAAAGGTATTGGGACTTTCTCAAATTTAGGTCCCAAGGGTTTCTGACTCAGAGATTCCTGCTATAACTCTGAAAATTGTGCTGCTACTATGATGATGATTCGTCGGATCAGCATTACTATCAAGAATTACAATCTTCTGGAATAGGGATTTACTATAATCTTTGGGTTTTCAGACTGTAGGGGATTCGGGTAGAATTCCAAGTTTGTCTCTGGTTGTTGGCAGGAATGGAGGAATGGATCCGTAAAGATAACAGTATATGACGCCGTGGCGGTGTGTATTTGTGGTAATCAGCTTTTAACACAAATCCTCACTCATTTCTATGTATTGTTAGGTTTGAGGAAAAAGTCCTCTAGGGAAATCTCTCATCTCCATAGAAATGTGGGAGGTGCTGGAAAAGCTTTAGGATGATCCAGGGAAGCTCTGAGAGACCAAGACCAGAGGGGGGGCAGCGGATTTTTTTTTTCCGCTGCACTCCCCCTCTGGGCTTGGTCTCTCAAAGCTTGCTTCCTTAGAGCCTAGAGCTTCTCAAAATTCTCTAATCTCATAGGGCTCTCGGAAGAATCGAGATCTCTCCAGATGGACTCCAGCCATCCCCTTGATCCACACTGACCT